>JAHDVE020009229.1:0-34806 GCA_022606495.2 Halesus radiatus | reverse complement strand
AATTGTCGTCACTAGGCATTACAGTCAAATCAATTATGGTATCCAAATAACAAGCAAGAACTCACAACTTCATAACTTAATTAAAAATATAAAATAAAATCCGAGCAAGGCCTGGTACACATCAGCTAGTATGAATATAAATATAAAATATTTTCAAGAGACATTGTGAAGGTACTTTTACTTTTATTTATTTATTTTTTTATTTTATTTAAAGACACAACAATGTCGCATTTCCATGAGTTGTTAATTCAACGAATTTCGGACGATATTTTGCTATATCATATTGAGTTTAACAAAGTTTTCAAGGCAAATATGTAAGTGAAAATATAAAAACAAAAAAATATACATATAAAAAATAGGAAAATAACATAAATAAGGCAGTGAGAACTAATGAATAAAACAGAAAATGCTAAAGCATATTTGTTTAAAGAACTATGAATTGGGGAATACCAAACATTACGATTTGGTGGGTTGTCTTTTCCTAGAATAGTTTATGCTGCAATCGCTGTAAAAATGAGATTCCTGATGCGTATGTGTGGTAAAACAATGTGATACCGTGTGAAAAATATGGAGATTCACCAAGAATGCAAAACTGATGTAATGAGTAAGATACAGAAAGAGACGAATTATTGGTTTGGTTGAGTAGAGCGGATGAGCGAAGAAATTAGTCTAAGGAGAGTACATGACACGAATGTGAATGGTTGAAGAAGTCGAGGATGCCCAATGAAGACAGCACATTCAAGTCAACCAGATTATTGAGTCGGGTTATTTCAAGAGTTAAAAGAAGAGTTAGAGAGTTAAGAGAAGAGAATAAAAGAAGGGTATGCGTGATATGATACATGAATGTGAATGGAGCAAGGAGTGTGTGTCAAAATAGAGTTTTTTTGGCCGTCGGTTAGTTAGTAACGGCGTGACGTTTAGTAAGTTAGTGAAATAATATTAAATTTATTAAAAAAAACTCATATAAATCTAGGTTGAATGTTAATTCTCTTGACGCGAATGTGTGCAGATTTTCAAAAGGTTCCCATTTTGGAAATAATGTAATATAGCACATTGTTTCATTATCACACGGTAAGATGTTAAAATAAAATTAAATCCATCGCTGGCGGAAAACCCAAGGAAAAAGTTTTTCTTTTCGCGATATTTTCATACGCGCATATTCATCAAAACATCAGCTCTTATTAAAAAATAAACAAGCGAAAAAGCTCCACGCGGCTCTAATGGACCACGGTATTCTCTGCATCGTTTTATTTCATTAGGAATTTTTATTTTAAAGTGCATTATACTCCGCTCCATCATCGTTCATCATCCGCGTTGGCAAAAAATTGTTTTTCAATAATTACATCAAACCTTTGCGAATGGAGCTGTCAGAAATCCCATCCATTTGAATATTACTAGGCATTGATGGCCGGCGCGGTCGGAGAAAGGGTGGCACAACTAAAATACATTAATTTATTCACCAATGGAAAATTACTGAAGTGTTTTCAACAGATTATTGCGTATTTGTTTTGCGGTCGATGACGAATTAATTATATTTGCGTACCCAAATAATTCGATGAAAATTCATTAAATTTTCAATTTTATCTCCATTGGATGGCAAGAATAAACCACAGTTTGATAATATTATGTTGAATTATTAAGTACTTTAAAAAAACATAAGACTGGCACGAGGCATTTGACATGCCTAGTCATTCTTTCGTAAACGTGCCTCTCAATCACTGGTAGGGACTTGAAAAATTGGTGTTATTTTTCTGTGAAATTCGCGTTTTGGTGAGCATGGGATAATTTTTTAATTAAACTTTTTATTTAACAGTTTTTTTGGATCTAAGTTTTTTTTTTTCAATCGCCAAAAGAATGACAGTAAGAAGCGTTTTCCACAAGAAGTAGATTTCCATTTTATGGCTTTTCAAGTTTTTCAAAACCATAGAAACATAAATATTTAGAACTTGCAATATTACTTTCTTGTTTTAAAGTAAAAGAATATCGCGCGAAAAATACGCAAATTCGCAGTTATTTATCAGAAAATTTTCAATTTGACGTAAAAATTAGCGTTATCGCAAAAAACCGTGGTGAGATTTTTATTTTTTTTTAAATTTTCTGGCTTTCGCTCTACAGGGGTGTTCTTGGGCTTCATTTCAAATTGTAGAGAGAGGGAAGGCGAATTTATATATTAATGTTATTTAAATGGGCAAGTCTCAAAATTATATAGAAGATTGGAGTCGAGTTCTGACTTAAAAGAGGTGAGATATTGAACGGAGGGGAGGCAATTTGTTTAGTGAGGGACAACAAAAATATATGTGATATAATGTTCCCACTTCTAGACCACAGTAAGCGCAATCTGGGGAGACAAGCACATGAATTTAAAAAAAATAAATATGTGGGAGGGAAGATAGCAATGTCTCATTCTCATTCTAATAAATATGAAATTTCTCTTTTGGATAAATGGGGGAATTGTTAAAATTTACGTGCAGAAAATTTAAATAAAGCTTATGGTTGTCAGATATTATGCCACTACAAATTGGCAAAAATGCATTACCTACAAAGCTCAATTTTTATTTCATGAGGATTTGAAAAGAATTGCTACTATCTTCTCTTTAATTTATTTTAATAATGCACTCGGTGCAAACTGTGAGGTTTGAATACGATCCGTCCGACTAATGGCCGAGAACATACCCAACGGGGATTATAAAAGTAGGTTCCCACGGGACACGTGTGACCTAGAAGAAATCCACCTTTGTTAACAAATATCCGAAATAAAAACAAAAAAATCATAATTAAAACGAAGTACTTGCTTGCAAACAGTTATTTTTCAATTTGCCCGACGCTGGGACATTTGGCCCAGAATTATGGGCTGTGTTCTGATATTGTGCCATTCGCAGTTAAATAAATTGCATGATTCCTTCATAATCCGTTTATCGCCCACATTCCTCGTACTTTATGCGCGCTTCGCCATACAACATACACGCGTTCAGGGTTTTATGTGGCCGGGGTAGTAACGGGCCACGGCCAGTAAACGCGGGATCATGGATTCATAATGTCTCCCTATAAATGTGCGTCGGAACTGCTATTAAATTCGCCTTACATATCGGCTATTAACTACTCTTTCAATATTTTAAATTCATTTCTTTTTATTAAAATATTAAAGCACACCGGAGTTGATGCGACTAAGATTAAGATATTTACTATCTGGAAATGAAGAGAGAAATAGGAAGGGTATTAACAGGTTTGTGAAGTATCTGGCAGATCTGATTGCAAAACTTAGCTTAAGATGTTTTACGTAACTTTTCGATTCGCTCTTTAAAGCTCTTAATTTCAAGTGCAGTTAAGTTATTTTTCACCTAAGCGAATTTAGAATCCGCAATTGAAGGAGGCCTAAACCATTCAAATTTGTTTTCAAAAGGTTCTTCTGAAGAGATGAAATTTATTGTATTGTTTAGTTAAGTCATTAAAAGTTTTAGCAAGCAAACGGCATTTACAGATAACATAGTATTTTTACTTCTTCAATAAATGTAATTTCAATTTCTGGAGTAATTTTCTATGAAATAAACAAAATT
Source organism: Halesus radiatus (assembly GCA_022606495.2). Classification (NCBI taxonomy): domain Eukaryota; kingdom Metazoa; phylum Arthropoda; class Insecta; order Trichoptera; family Limnephilidae; genus Halesus; species Halesus radiatus. The sequence continues at coordinate 31,252 of JAHDVE020009229.1, read as the reverse complement.
ATTTAGTTTACACCACTATTTAATAAATAAAGATCAATATGTTTCGAAATCAATGGTTTCCTCATCAGAATACAAAGAATACTGAACAAAATAATCACATAAGCATAGACAAATTTTAAAGATATACCTACATCAATAATAAATTATGAGAGTAGGTAAACAATTATCTATTAACGTAAAAATAATTATTAATATTAATATATTTATATTAGAAACCAGAAATTTTAATAAAAGCAAAGAACAACCAAGGCATCAAAAAACAATATTTTTTCTAAATGTAGGCATTACTGTGAAAACAAAAGATGGCTTTTATTAATAATATTTAATGGACTATTAACACTTTTTCCGATTTCTACAATTTCAAATTTATTTAACTTATTTATTAAATAGTGGTACAAATAAAATATTTGTTATTATTTAAGATACATATTTATAAAATCATTTAAAAATCTAACTTAAGTGTTCATCCGTATATGCAGAAAATAGAAATAAATGCGCTTAAAAGAAACAGAGTAAACTCGGCGATCAGAAGAGAATTTGATGTGGTTGATCTTTAACTAGATGTTATTTTTTATAACAGAATGAAGACTGCTCACCCTAGTTCTGAACTTAGAAAGAAAAGGTTGTCAAACCACCATTCCAAAATAATTCAATTTATTTTTTATAACTTATCGAAGTTTGTAAACCTCATTTTAAAATTTAATCATTGAAGAAGATAATATTAACACATCCCAAATGAACCACGAAACCGAAAAAAACAACAGAAAATAATAATCCGAGACTCTATTCCGATTGCAATTATGTTCGGGTAGAACTTTGCGATAATCATAAGGATAGCAGCCATTAATATGGGATTTAAAAATGGAGGACAATATTTATTATTTATTTTTTTTATTCATTAACGCCCCAAAGGGATTTTACATATTTTAACATTAAAATGATTATGTGTACAGAACTTAAAAAAAAATAACATGATGCATAGTTGGTATATAAGTGTAACATATTTATAATATATATGAAGGTATATAATAATGTATAAGTGCATGCCACAGAGAAGTTACAAAGGGAAAAGTTTTTAATTTGAAGATACTACTTTTTTTTTTTTTTAACAAGTCTTGAACTTGAAGTATGATATCGGTGTAGACGGCGTAAATTGAACTGGTCTCCTTAGCTATATTGGTTAAGCGGTTACCCCGGATAGGTAGAGGTCCTGGGTTCGAGTCCCAGATGCGACTGAAATCTTTTTATTTTTTGTTGTTTTTTAGGTTTCATGGTTCATTTGGGATGTGTTAATATTATCTTCTTCAATAATTCTGATATGTTTATTTGTACCGTAAACTAGACTTTGACTAATGTAAGACTAATGCTGTTTTCGTGTAATGTTTCCACCATGTATGGTGTTTACAGTTCTGGCCATATACTCTTCCCATCAACACAATATGATGCGTGTGGATGCACTGATCCTTTTAATTTTCTAAGTGCTGCCATATATTTCGGTTTGCATTATGACCGTGCAACGATACACACTCGCGATGGAGTTGGTTCTTTACGGGTATTATTTACGAGCCCGGCTTAAAATTGCGCCATGTAAACGGCGAACAATTTTAGCTTTGAAATATGCTGATCATCAAATAAATGGCTGTCGTCTGCGTATTTTTATAGTTATTGATATTAAAAATTGATTTAATGACATTAAAATAAAATAGAAATAACAGCTTTAATATTCAGAACTCCAAATTCTGAATCTCTGAATATGAACTTATCATGAATAGAGTGGAATCTCTATATACTTGTATATCTCAGTATCTTTTTGGTGAAAGACCACCATCTAGAGTCGAACCTTAGTTTGAAATACCTTTAGCTGTATTGGTGTCCAGATTTAATGAACCAGGGACTGCCCAACCTTCCTCTTGTCAATCTTCTTCTTTTATCTATTCCCTTTAGATATCTCAATGGGGATGTCACAGTTTCACTGGCTCCGAACCGTCGGGAATAATACTCTTGTACGGAATTCAGAGCGAATTGTTGGAATAAAAGTAATAGCAAATTGTAATCATAAAATAATCGAAAATCAGTGTAAATTAGCGTTTAATTAATTTTGAATACATTTTCCTTTCGTGTATTTAACAGGTCAGAATAGAACTTCACGAAGTACATCGAAAGCGTAGTCGATGTTTTATGAGAAAGATTCCCAGAAAAATCTTCAGAGCCCACACGAAAATGGCATCTGGCGAATAAGCTGCAACATTGAGCTAACTGTTTGAAGAGCCGTCAATAGCGAGATTTATATTCTTAGGATGGCTTTGCTGGGCAGAGTATTTGCAAGGATGAGAGATAGCCGACCGCCATAGGCACGAAATTAAAGTTACTCTTTAAGCTCTCTAAGAGATATATTTACTCAAATGAAATACTTATAATACAATAAGATATATTTACATTCGTCATGCTCCTCTCTGGTGGAAGATGAGCCAATACTAAAAAATACTGAAGTTCGGGGCCATAGAGGTTCGTAAATATTTTATCTAGATACACGAAAATGGACGAGTGATGAAGCCATACTGAAACCATGTATTATTCCGATGAAAATAGAAATTAAAGAATTTCCTAGAATTGAACAAGACTCTCCAAGGTTCGTAGCACCGACGATGCTGACTGTATTTTATCAAGGCGTTAAGTAAAAAACGCTTTGAAACAAATGCACGAATAAAATCAACATTTCGAGCTTTTTCATGTGAAACGTCGAACAAAATAAAAATACGTATCGCAATCCACCCTTGCATTAAGCCCAGGCCGAAAAATCGGAAATCCCGAAATGACATGTCATGGCGTAGATTTCAGTAGCCGCAAAAGACCCCTTAAAACTTTAACCGGATAAACAAAAAAAGTCGCATTAGTGGTCGAAGGCCTCGACATTGACGAATGTACGCCCCCTGGGCCCGTTGGACCTCCAGAAGGCATGTCGGTGTTGACCGTAAAAATACTATTCCTGGAACCCCGAATCTGTACTGGAAGTTCAATTCGATGCAGATATCTAACCAGCAATATCTATTATTGATCCTTTCATTTTTGATCAAGCACTTACCAAAAATTGGAAGGATATAGATAGAATCATGTCTAAATCATGAAAGCCGATGGACAGCAAGTCTCTTTCTTTTTCTGTGATGATGCTATTCATCCAACTCGCTATACGGGCGTCTGATCTAAGCACTGAGCTATTGCGACAACTTTGTATATATAAACCTATATTAAGTTCAAGCCTTTATTCTCGTATTTGATGATAATGAATATTTTTCATTAATAATTTTCTTCTTGGAGCTCTATGCGTATAAAAAAGCTATTTTCTTTACAATACTTTAATTTAATTAATAAAGCTATAAGATAATTGATATATCGCCATTTTTCTCAAATATCGTCTCAAGGCATCAATCATTTTTATAAATAGCACGTATTAAAGATTAAACATTAGGTTAAATTATTTGTACTATTCATTAAATTTGTAATTGAAATATGAGAGGACATTATTTTTTTCACTTTTCCATAAAGTAATACCGATTCATAAAAAAATAGGGGGATATAACGTAAGCTATGCCTTAAATTTAAAGGATTTTGCACAAACAGATGAATATATTGATTAAATTATGGATAGTCGAATACTTTCCATCAAAAATAATGATTTGCTGTAACCCAGGGTATACCAGTATGTCTCCCAGTAGTTGCCAGGATCCGGGAGGAGGTTGAAGTACCGTTTGGGAATTCGTAATGTCCGATATTATTCGTAGATTAAAATCGCATTAACGTATAGGCCGATCCATGTTCCCGCCCCAAAGTTAGCGGACTTGGAGAAATGGAACCCATATTACAAGTTTTATAATAGTTTCATAACTAGTTAGTGTTGGAAACTAGACCCGTCCTATATTTTACAACTTTTAAGGATAATAATATTATTACCTGCATTGTCAATATTCAATCTTCAAATCCGTATCCACGACTAAGAAAGTGATACTTGTTCATAAAAAAAAAACATTTCAAACAATGTTTTTAATTTTATGAAACAAAATTTCGATAATCATAAATTATAATAAGGGTATCAAACTATTCACGAAAAGAAGCTCCTGTCAGTTTTAAATAGAAGAAAAATAAATTAAAACGTTTCACTCCCTGAGAGCCTAAAACCCAGTTTGAAAATCTTACCTAGTTTTATACAAATATATTACAATTTTTTCCATTTAAAACCGACCGTTGACTGTACTTTAAAATTTGACATTTTTGCATACATGTTTTGAGATACACAAATATACTAAATGCTGTTTATCTCAAAATAACACTTGCGTTTAATTCGTAGAACTCCATTTCATTTTCAGTTTGAAATTTGAAAAAGGAGTTTGAAAATGGACCTGAACTCCGAAAAAGCTAAATTTCAATATGAAAAAAAAGTACCCCTAGAATTTAATAACAATATTATTTAATTTGATTTACTTCATATAATTTTTTATTTATTTATAAATTAATAAAAATTGCTTTGCTTAAACCACTGTGATTAATTTAATAATTAAGATTCCGCAATGTGATTACACATCTTTTGAAAATTTATTTATTTATTTTTAAACTTGTTTAATACCGGTCCATCGATATTTATTGGAGAGACACCGCACGTCTAAAGTAAAGTAACTTGAAAAAGCCATTGCCCCTTTCCCCTGCGTTTATAAGCGAATGATATGATTTAATGATTATTGATTTGGTTTCAATATTTAATATCAGCAAGTTTATAATTTTCTAAATATTGATGGCGTAAGTAGAAAACAAGCATACAATAATCTCACTAAATATTCCACTGAATTCAAGCACACGTAGGTAGAGAATATTATCTTCAAGCGGAGGTAGAGCCGGGAAACTAATATATCAATACAATGGGTAAATTAAGGCAATGTTTTCAGCAACGAGTGCGTTTTATTGCCTCCAAAGGTATTTAACATTCATAACGAGAGATATTGGACTGCTTCAGTGGAAAAGGGCGACTGCCGTTTATAAAAATGAATATGCTATATCAACGGTGGAATGTAGATAAAAGCTGGTTTAACGAGTAAATAGCCCGTTGATAAATGGTGCACGAGGCGACAAGAAAAGTGTCACAGAAATAGTATGTCCAAGCTGGTTGTATTGTTAGTCAAGACAAGCATTGTGCCGGGGCCTTGCACCGTGAGGTATGATGAGAATGTGGGGCGTACTGGCGCCTGACTCTAACTGAAATTTGACTGTTTACGGGGTCGAATATCCCGCAAGACGCTCACGTCTAGATTAGTTATTCATCTAAATAGCAGTGCAAAGCTCCCATTGTTTTCCGCCAAACACAAACTCGGTTTTGTACGGATTTTCATTGTGCGCATCATTAATTTCATCTTTGTTTACGGCATTACCGCGTAATACCCAGCCAACGCCGAGGCGGCCTATGAAGCTACGGGGAGAGAGGACTAAAATTAATACTCCGCTTAATTCATAAACTTACCGCCAGGAGGCGGAGGAGCCCGTATTTTGAAAAGCGTTTTATTCAGTTAATATTGCATCAAACTTTAGGTCGATCGTACTAAATTTTAAACGGCCCTTGTTGAGACGCGCCTATAAGAAGACGTCATCGGTAGGCAATTAATTACGTATAATAATAACCGTCATGCCTTCTGTAACGTTATGAAGCGTGACAGTTGAGGACTTTTTGCAATTTATTGTGATTAAAGAGTTGAAAGACAAAAACTTTAATGTCACCTTCTTCTTAACGGTTGACTTAATTACAGCGCGGGGGTTGATTAGAGCTGGGGGTTCGAGATGCTGTCGCAAAACTTGTAGCCATTATGAAAACTTACAAACTATGCACTTTTATAATTAAAATAGAACGGAAAAGCATTTACCATCTCCGAAACGCTAAATTTAACGAAGTAATTCAGATAAATGTTTTACTATCATCAATCTAAAAGAGTAGAGGATACACTTTGAAGCATGATTACGTGAGGCATGTAAAGATAAAGATACAGGTCGACAATTTTTATGTTCACTTTCACTTAGAGGACGCATTTTTCACTTTTCGCGTCAAATACAAAGTAAGAATAATTTTACGAGGAAGAAAAGAAGGTAGCATTTTAAGGGCTTCCCATAAGACGGGTCGGGGCTTGTTCATTTTGATATAAAGTTTAGGGTTATAATTTATTGACACCGGATCCTAAGTGCTAAAGCTTGTTCAAGTCCAGCAGATTTTGCTCTACATAAATAATGAAATAGACGTACGCCTTTCACATTTATATTAAGCTTATTTTAAGAAACGTACTTCGGTTGCCCTTTTCACGAATATCTGGGATTTAATATTCCACCAATAAACCCAATTTTGGTATAGGTTTAAATCTTACAAATGTCCGCATTTATATTGTCCGTATTATTACTACTACATACGATTAATTTATGACGAATGCCTAAATATGCATTTCTGTTTATTATTACTTTGACATATGAATATAATTTAGATTACTGTGATACAAAACACATGACTTATTTTGTATAAATTATTGTTACCCATTTATTTTTTTATCTCTACGAGTATACTCCTATATAAAAAAACCAGCTTGAAGCAGAAAAGCAGGTGAAAAATTCTTTGTGTTAATAAAATATATGTGACCATAAAAATTCTCACAGGTTGAACTAGAGAAAAAAAGACTATCCGCGATGAATGAATAAAGACACTGAGCAGTGGGCACTGACAGTTGTGTGAATGTTTTGTAAATCACTTAATAATGAGCGTTAAAGGAACGTGCGAGAGATTCAGTGAACAGTTCGGCAGCTGAACATCCTTGTCTATAGTCTAGTTCTGTAGTTCTGTAGTTCTGTAGTTCTCTAGTTGTCGGGTCCCGCCGCGGCTGGCAGATAGACTAACTTGTTGGGAAAACTTGGACAAGTTTTCATCTCGGCCGTTTTCAGACTTGTGCGAAAACAAAACAACTTAACACCAGAACAATGGAGATCGATGATAACGATATAAGATGTGAAAACTTCGGCGGGAAGGGATAAAATTTGTATCGACTCTGTCGAAGTGTGGAAGACCATTTCTGCGAGAATTTCTCTCCGAATTTTATGGAAGCCCACAAACTTTAGGGAGAGTTTCGGCTCTTTACACTTTTTTGTTTGAAAATTTTTATCGCCTGCGTAAACACTGTAAAGGGCAAGGATGTTTCAAATAACAAAATCTGTGTGTATTCCGATCAACGAAATCTTTCATAATACAATATGAAAATAAACATAAAAAAGAAAACTCGCATTGTAAGATGATATAAAAAAACAAAAAGCAAATATTGGTTTACCAATATTTGTTATAAGAAACTTTGTATAATTTTCAAACAAAAAGTTAGTATGTCATAGAAACTAATGAACACTGAAGAACATATTATCTCCTGTTTTGAAAATACGGTCCGCGTAGTCAGAGGATATACCGAGCAAATGTTCCTCGAACATAATCTCTTCATAACTAGGTTTTGTTGGCAGACCAGGACAGTACTACTAAGAAGCTCCCATATTTGTAGCTGCTCAAGGATGAAGGGTAATAAATACGGCGGTGCTGTAACTTCAATTTCAATTCTCCAATGCACGTTGAACACAAAAATCATTAAAATTTAAGAATATGTCGTGGTACCTAATAAATTAATTGTGTATTTATGAAAAAAAAATCCATATTCCAATTCATATTATCACCCAAACGACCAGAATAAATCACCAGTTGAATGGAGAAACGGTTAACGCGGCCGCCCCTCTTCAATGGAAAAAAAGTCATTCGACTACACTTCTGAGGGTGAAATTTTACTAAAATAAATTCCAGGCCAAATATAAGGAAGAATATCTGATATTGAAAGTGTACAGTCTATATCCGTTCACCCGATATTGTTTTTTATTACCCATTCGGTACATTGGCGTCATAAAGAGGAGACTGTAAAAGCTAGACGACACACATCTCGGAGGACTAGTCGGCCGAAAGTGCGAGGGTTCGCCAGAAGGTTTCGATCTTCCCAGGCTATTGCGCACTCAAATAGCCCTTTTAAACGTTTACGTTTCGTGGCGTTTACTATTGTACGTACGGCTGTTTGCTTTGGCGAACGCCGAAATTACTTCGCGACTACGAATACCTAAACGGTAAACACATTTTTTCCCTCAAGCAAACAAGGAAAGTATTTGATTACTCTTTACCTCTAATAACATTACTGCTGTGACATTTAACACTAAAAAAAATTAGTTTTTATAGTGGCTTATTTGCTACCGACTTTTTAATATTTTAATATCCCGCAATTGATTGCAAGCTTGCGCTCGCCGAATCTTGAAATCGAGAACAAGTGTCGAAATTCAGTTACTATTCAACAACTGGCGTCAATTTAACAACTGCATTAGAGCGAAGGTTATTCTGAACAACTTACTTGCCGAAACTTTTGTGACCTTAAGGGTACGTACGCTCGCAGCAAAGCGCAAAGCTTTTACCCGAGAATAGGTAACTACCGAGAATACAAAATGCAATATTCGAGCATTGTTGCAAAAACGTGTCTCGAATTTAATGACTTATTACTGAAAGAAGGCTGGCTTCGCATAATTTCAGGTTTTTTATTAATTTGAAAAAGTTTAATAGATTTTTTTTACCGTAATACGATCATATTGCAATCAAGGGATTTTCTGGCGAGGTCCGTTTTTCATAAAGCTTTTAATTTTATCACTATGTAAAATAAAGAAGAAATAAAATAAAATAGCGGGTCAGGTCAAATAAATGTTATTTTAACACTTAATTGTTTTATTAAAATGTGACGATACATCATGAAAATCCTGTTTAATAAACGCAATTAAGCTCTATTATAAGATGTTTAGGTATTCGACTTATTATTACTTATTTCGTCGTTTTGTTTTCTTATGAAACTTTGCTTAATATTGAGATTCCTGGAGTAAAAATTGTAAAAATTAATAGTACTTAAGTTTTTTTTTTTTTTTTACCATCGCTGTCTTCTTAAAAAAATAACAAGAAAATTCGGATACAAATATGTTACAAAAAAACATTTTGCAGAATAATTTTTCTAATTTTTTGTAAAATTAATAATTGTACCATATTTTGGGAGTTATTATGTATATCTGACACTCTAAAATACTTCGACATACTAATTTAAACAAAGTTACATATTTCAGTGACCTCGTTTGCTTATCCGTTTCGTTTGTATTCGAGATGCTGTGCATACGTAGCTATTCACCAAAGACTTAGATTTTAATTAATATTTTAGCTGAAGTAAGAAGCGTGTGCTCGAATTTGCCCCGGAGCCAGGCAAATCAATAATTACCGACGAAATTCCAAATTCAGAGTTCACCTGTCGAGTTTGCCAACTCGGAATAAGTTTATGTTATTCTTGCCATTTACTTGGCGGATTGCTAATTCATGTGACCGAAGAAGCTCAGCCTCTTTCATGGTGCTACACGTCAGTTTATGGTGTTCGAGATTACGTAGCTGACGCCTCGCACTATCCGAAGAAGAATTTCAGATGAGACGTGTCAAAGAAACTTACCGCCGGTAAATTTTCAGGGAATATTGCGTAGATTTATGCATACTAATTACATGCAGACCTTGTTCTCTTCAATAGATGATTCTGGATACAATATAATGTAAATGTTGTACTACGTAACATGTTTGTAAGAGAAAGTGTCATTTTCGTAGATTCCGAATATCCGTATATCAACCACATTCCAATAACTGTTTGCACTGTGGCAATCTGTGCAGCTCGACACGACACAACGGGCTTAATATAAATCCAATATCGGGATTATTAACGGGGGTACGTTTGATTGACAAGACTGATCAGATTGTAATAATTAGTCCTTTATGCGCACCCTGCCCGGTTAGTAGCACGGCCTAAACCCGCTGTGCGAGTGGAGAGTAGCGAGTGTACCTGTATACTGTAAAGTGTAGGTACGTGTAGTGTACGTGCACAGTGTACACTGTACGCCGTGCTGTACTGTGCCTACTTCCATTGGGAATGCGTCAGTCGAAACTTTAATTACGGCCTCTGATGGATGAAAAGGGTTACGTAATCCTTTCATGGCTGGTTGCCCCTCCACGGAATGTGTGTTTTGAAATATCAAATATTCGGAAGGTTCGAGAAACTCCCCCGTGGTGGGACATGCCGTCTCCAGAGGGCCACGCTCCCTCCTAATGAGATTCGAACCCGAAAACTTTTTGATTCTGATCAGCAAATAAATATTTCACGATATAAAACGTGACCCGAGGAGGCCTCAAAACGTTTGACCTGTCTATTCGACTGTAAATCAATCAGTTTCATTGTTCATAACATGCGTAATATTTTATGGGAATGTAATGCAGGTTCACTTCGTTTCGAGAACAGATTGGGATTCGGTTGTTGTAAGCTTAATTGCTCATAAAAATAAGAGCAAAAGCTCGTGTGCGCAAGATAATGTTCAGAAGTCTTCAGTCATCATTAAAGTTAGTTCATTTATAAAAGTATAATAAAGCGTCGCACTTCGTTTCTTCCCCTATCTTTTGTAAATCTCTTAGCAAACGTTAAATTTTACGGCCTACGGAGCTGGCTCACACTTCGAAATAACTGCGACCAAACATGGAATGTCTCCTTAACAATGTGGGGGAAGACGTTATTATAAACAAGGCGCGTTCGTAAAAACTCTTCTTACGACCAACTTCCTCCAGTCTCGACCCTTTTGCTCAACCCTTCCGAGGAGTATTGCCTCCTTCCGGCTTCGCTTTAATTCATTTTCCAACGTTAATTTACTCGCAGCCTGTTATCTGTTTGACCGCATCGAAAAAATATGCTAATTTTTATTTGGGAAATAAATCACCAAAAAGCTCAGTGTTTCGGAGTTGAAAGCGTTCGATTCTGTTTCACAACGAAGCACGCAACATCATCCGTCTCCCGGATCATGTTTTGAAGTTTGGTATTTCGAATCAGATAAGTATCGAATGTATTTAGAGTTAAGGACGCAACCGGTGCGCGGTGAGCCCTCCAGGTTAATTAATTTTTGGTGAATGAAAGATCGTGCGATCCATCAGATAATTGGATCATTGTTAGCGTTAACGCGTGTGAGTGATGTTTGCGGCACAACGAGGCAACCAACCAAAGCCAACAGCCAACAGCCAACAGCCAACAGCCAACCAGTCAACCCACTGCCGACTCCGCGTCCTAATTGATCTTACGGAGGAGATGGCGCCGACGCTTCCCACCTATTATGTATCTGCTAAATATGCTGCCATGATTTTATGTATTCAAAACAGCATTTACGAGAAACGCACGTACTGCGAGCGCTTTTACGCCTACAGGTTTGATTTTCCCAAGTTAATGCTTTTGTTAGCGCCTGTACTGGGTTGATTAGATACTTCAGCCTTACATAATACATGATGATTTATTTGGTGATTTAATAATGCTTTTCCACCAAAAAAACACTGTACTTGATGTCACAATAGCATTCGATTGAAACAGAGCTAGCTTTATATTAAGGCCTCAACATAGGGACGCATGGAATATTGTTTCAACTTTATGAGCGAGATTAAACATGATCGTAAAGCCTTAATGACTTCATCAAAAACTCAAATAAAACTTGCGTGGCCCGCAATAATAATAATAATAATTGAATGCTAACGGAATGCACGTTAAACTTTGGCTGTTGAGCATTCACCTGCGAAGGATTAATGTCGACGAGAACGGGAATTTGACGTAAAAAACAAAAGGTTCTAATGTTTCCATAATTTAGTGTAGCTCCGGGAAGTGGCTGGCAACTTAGATAAACTCGGTGTTATGTCTTATCACGCGAAACACGTTATGCCCAACTTATAAATAGGACATTGATCACTCCAGCCACCAGCCCTTCCCGAGGGCGGATTTGCTGACACGCAACCTTTGTCATTTGTTAGAAAACGTTTTCATATTATTAACTCTATCTCCGCCTTATAGGCCTATAAGTTATGCGGGGATAAGGGATGGATGCAATCCGCAAAGGGTAGCGAGCCCCTTTATTTCAGTACTCGAGATAATAATGTATCATTTGAGTCTCGTGTTCTTGAACAAATACGCGCGTATCAAATAAAGACGCCGAAGTAAGTCCCTTAGAATAAACAATTATACTAGTTCTACCCATTCATTTGGCGCTTTCAGAATTGATGTATTCAGCGCGTTTGCTTGTAAATTTGGGCGAACGGCATAAAGACAAATGTATGGCTTCAATCATGGGAATAAAGAACAAATCATACACTGTGAATGTACTTTGAAGCTAACAAATATTTTACGAAAAACGCCGAAAAATAAGTAATCCATACATCATCCGGAGATCCTATCAAATTAGTAAAAATAGTTGAACATATTCAAATTATGACAAGGGTAGAGCTTAAAGTACAACGCGTTATAAAGGGAGCAGATCGCGTCACCTCAAGAGGGTGTAATGGTCTCGCTTGTTAGACCATTATCCGCCTGATCGCGGCGCAGGAACAACGCACGCCACAACATAATACGCATTTCTTTACTAACCAGCAGGGGAAATAAACTTAAACCGAGGGTTTCGTATGTAATTCTTTACGACGGATTAATGCGTAACACCCCTGTATCGGAATTACTATAATAATCCTGCATTTTATTTGATTTTAACGCATTACCATTAGGCTCAAACATGGTTATTATACGCAGAACCATTAAATTGCTCATAAAACAACAATTTTAATGTTCACAACTTTTCAAATGGAATGTTTCCATGTTTATGATTGGTTTTAGTGCTTGAATTTTTGCTTCACATTTAACGAAAAAATAAATTACAACACTCAATAAATTTTTACCCACTCATGTACTTTATCTTCCCACACACTAAAAGCAAAATCGGTTTCAAATATTTTAAAACATCAGGTGGCGAGAAACTAGCGAGTGATATTGTACTCTACCAAAGGGATCGTAGGGCCAGTGGATAGAATCCGAGCCCTGATTGAGCAAGGGCACTCATGAATAGCTACAGCCTTGCGTGTAAAGGCGTACGTTGTAAATCAGGCAAGAATTCTCTCTTACAAAATGACATCTGAGAATATTTTAAAACCATTATTTAAAAAAAAAGTTACTTTATTATATTATTACAGATTTAATTTTATCTCCAATTTAAATGCCGCATCACCTTAAAGGCGATATTTTGATGTATTTATTTTCTAATTATTATTTTTTGTTTTATGTGTGATATACCATATCATCCCCACCTACTATCTTTTTATTTATTTTATAAACTTTTGTATATATTTTGTAAATTTTTATCACAATCACATGTATATTTTATATGGAATGTGTGGGACTGCCCTAACCTCCCCACATACCGAAATAAACAATTATTTATGTATTTTATTTATTAATAAAAGTTTCTATAAGTTTAAGAAAAATTTCAATTGTACACTATATTTATCTTAGTGTGTGTGTGCTACAAATTTTAATGCACTGTTATGATAAGTTACGTTACGTTGATTAATGTAAAGGTCCGAATAGCAAAAAAAATATGAATGCCTCTAGATGATGCAAGAAGTATTTGTCACGACTCTCTGCCAAACGTTGCGGGAAAATTGCGGGAAGCTTAGTTAGCTAGTTAGTTCAGTCAGGTAAATTATAATTAAATCACAGCGTGTGGTAGGTTTGACGTTAACTTATGAAATAATATGAAGTGGTAATCATTAGTAAATTCGGATGTCTCCGAGGACGTGAATAAATATTGGATTAAGGGTGCTCAATCAAACGCACAACACAGAAGTAGTGCGTAATGTTTGTGCTGAGCATTGGTGTATTCGTTTTCCCTTAGATTTGATTGTGTAATGTACGTGGGGATCGGTATTACGGTTTGATGTCAGAGGGGGAAGGTCGGAAGTTTATTAGACTAATTTAGCCAAACACGCGGTGGTAAATATGTACATGTTATTGTGCCCGCGATACACTCTGTGCTCCTGGCAAGCCTATGGGGCCCGACGAAAGCAGCTCAATTTTTGAGTGGCGCCGTGTGCATAAGATGAGAGCCTCGAATGCTTAAGTATTTTCCAATTACTTGCTCGAGTGCCTTAGACGGCGTCTGTGAAGGGAGCATCTTGTTACTGTTATAGAGAAATAACATTGTAATAATACGTTATCTGAAGCATCTGTCTACGTAATATCGAATACGCACAAAAAGGTCGATTGTTAGCTCGCATTACCAAATTACCGAAACATAACCGAAACTTTTATATACATAGCCTAGGGCTTCGATACAAAAACATGACTCCTTTCAACATTCTGCAAAATTTATATTTACCGAACCATTTTTAAATAAATTTATCAATATTGATAACGTTAGTCGTAAAGAAAGCCCTAACCTGAAAATAAATTAAACTGTTTATTTAAGTTTGCGACACGGGTTAATAAACTTAAAAAAATTTGGTGTTTTAAAAATGCCGCCACCATTTTTATATATCGACTGTAAGTTATAATAATTTGAAGCAACAAAATGAAAACTTTACACGAGACTATAATTAATATTTGGTTATTCTTACTTATTTCACTTAGAATTTGATTATTTTTTTCCTGAACTGGTATAAAATATTGCTTTTTAAATTATTTTCAAGGAGAAAAATATTAAACTTTTCCACGAGAAAAAGGTGCAACCTGCTACTATGAACACAAATACATAGTTGAGTAAATAACACAAGGAAAACATATTTTTAAGAAAGCAAACGCGATCGGTCAGCACACTTTAGTGAAACATTAGTTTTTAAGTTGGACAGAATAAATTTAACTCCTCGCTTTTCCGTTCTAGGGTAATTTTGTAATATTTTACAAAAAAGATTTTAGTTAACTTATATATGAAATTGAAATGATTCGGAAATTTATTTATATACAAAACATTATAAGGAATTGTTGGAATCAAACCCACGACCTCCCGGTTCAACATCAATTGCATAGAATATAACAGGAAAACGAAAACGTTTTTATTTATTTATCAGGGGTTAAATCAGCAAGAGGAATTTTAGCACCCCCACTTGTTGGGAAAAGTAGTGTAGACGGCTTAAACCCTGTGCTGTGCATGTGTTTCGGATGTGGAAAGAACTTACCATTAGGGTGATGTAAACAAGCGTTGCATGCTCGCAACGATATGGAAATGTAGAAGGCTTTATAATCATACCATGTGTGATTAACTACGGCTATTAAAAATGTTAGGTCAGGACTAATTATTCCTCAAACACACTGCTCTTTATCTGATGACGATTTCACTTAATTTGGTAATTACCCGGTATCATGTATTTTTATTAAAGTTAATTAATGTTTATTTTGTGACATTTGATGTTATAAAGATACCTACCTCTATTTACCATTTAGGATATTAAAGTGACATCTTATTTTTATAACCCATGCTAATTGGTTAGGACAATTTTTATTTTCACGAGAAATTAATTTTAATATTTTATATATTTATCAATTTATTAACAATATTAATATTAACTTCAATAAAATAATATACTTACCTACCTGACATTAAGATACATCAGTATATCAATTTTAATATTAAAGTGACTTCTTTATTTGATATGTGGAATGGTCAGGTATCGTTATGATTTATTTTTAATAATTTGAAGAAAAGATAGGTTTAATAATACTAATATTATGTTATCATTTTTGTTTTCAATTTGGGTTTGATTAAATTTTCAAGACTTTTATTATTACCAATAAAAAATACGAAGTTATCAAAAATTCATTGCAGGTATTTAATTTTGAAAATTCGCTGGCTTCCTAATTAAAACATTAATTAAATCAGCAAAACAAAGGAGGAACAAATTTGAAAATTCCTACCTCCGCGGTTTTCACTGTCCGCTGGTTTCACTTGGATAGCTCGGTTCATCTGCAATGGAAACAAAAACACAAACAATTACAAAAATACAAACAGAGGGGAGGAAGCAAACAAACACGTTCGTGGCATTATCATCCTAGCGGGGCTAATATTTGTCATACATTTAATCGAAGGTAGATACACATTACTTTGGAATTGAATTAAAGATGGACATTACTTCGAAGTGAACAATTAAAGATGAAAAAAAAACATTTAATGATGGGAGTTCTTTGGGAAACATATTTATAGATGAAAATTACTTTAAAGATGTACATTTACAGATGATTTCCATTAAATAGTTCGATAGATCATCAGAACACCATGAATCTAAATACTGGTAGTTTAACATTATTTTTCAAGAATCTACTTTAGATAGTCCAATAGTCGAGAGTTTTATGCCTCGGAAAACAAATTTTCTCGTTTATAGTTAAGATAATAATTACACTAGAAGAAAATTGTAATGAAGTTTCATACTGTTATCATATCATCATTTAAAGAAAATGCTTAATTTTTTAATTGAAAAATAACTAAAACCACCAAGTTTCTTTGTTCCTCTTCGTTATATTATATATTGTACCAATGTGGGTGGAGAAATTCCACTTGAAAAGTTCTGTCGTGCTGTAAATGTTGATTAATTCTTAACCCGGGAAACATGCCGATGTCTAAGGCAATTACAATGATATATCCAAGAAAATGGCTTATGTTGTATGAGAGTCGGCACTTCGGTATGCAGTTAAGAATTCACGTTCGCCAGCACGCCATCCCCGCCCCCCAGGTAGTGGTAGCGGTAGCAGACGCGGTGTAGTGACGTGGAAGGACTCACCCTTTGCGTGAAACTAACACTCGGCCACTTTGCCTGACACATTAGGCAAATAGCAAAGTAGGGAATTCCTCATTTCATATTAAAATTGCCATATTATTGTACAATGCAAGGGTGGTCACCGTTTTAAAATTATTATAAATTGAGCATGCTCGTGATGGATCTTCACTTCGTGACATTTTATTTTATTTATGTAAAATAGTCAACCATTAGCAATCCTGACATATCAGGCGAATAACATTCCATTTCACATTAAAATATTATTTTTATGGTTTTGCATAATGTAAAAGTTCCCGGTTTAATAAAAAAAAAAAAAAAATTGTCCGCGAAACATCCAAACATCGTGGTATTTAGATCTATTCTCATCAATTTGATAACCGTTAACAATAATAAGAGTGGAACGTTATACAAATAATAAATAAGGAATTTCATAACTTTAAATAGATATCTTTGTATTATTGTTTACAGCAAAGAAGTCTATTGTTACATACTCGTACATGTACGTATTAAGCTAAATAAAATTCGTGATATTTTGTCACAACTTTGTGATATTTTTTTTATCTTTTGTCGTTTTGTCGAGGCATTAAATTGTTCATTGAAGTCGATACTAGTATTACACTAACTACTAAGTTACGCTCTGCATTGCATGTTAAAAAAGTTATTTTGAATGTTTGTCAGATACCAGCATTCGACTTTTTTTTAATGTCTTTAATAATCCTCAGTATCACGAAATTAACTCAGATTACCCTAAAATTCCTGTATTCACAGCATGCATTCATTATGTCAACCATCAATTGGAAATATCACTTTGAAACAATATGTACCAGAATATCCCTTGTCATTACCGATGATAATGGAGGAAATTATCTGTAAAATTATTGATTTCCAGCGAGTTTAATATCCACACAGGTTAGCTTCCACGTGAATACGTATCGTGTATTAATGCATTATATTCCTTACACTGATTGCTTTTCTAGTTTTGTCATATTATTTATTGTACATAATCCATTACCATCAAAATTTGGTATGAAATGCAAACAATTCGGTTTGTTAGACTACGAATGTGTCCAAAATGTGATGTGTTCATTGTAAGGTTGAAGAGAGTAAATATTATTATGATCGTCATTCAAAAAATAAACTTACACGGTTATGAAAAGCCTTCCCCCTTGTAAATAACCCCTGTATTCTAATGCACATACAAACATTCTTGAACTATAATTATGTCTTTTGTTGTTTGACTTTTGGGGTATTACGTCGTTTCACGTTAAGTCTTTCTTCTCAAGCAAATCTGAAAGCTTTGCAGAGATATTGGGCACTGCAAGGCTGTACAAAATATTGACTCAAGAAGTGGTAGAAAGTGCGGCACGTCTTAATTCCCCATACCAGACAAGATAACCGTAAGTCAAACTCAATTATTTTGACCGCCGCTCAACAAATTCAACAAATTTTTTGAATTTACTTACTGAGTTCCAGCAAATTCAGTCATGAATTCACCGCATAAATTGCATTAGAAAATGCTCTAAGAATCTCGTTTTCCAGCCACAAGTGCAGGGATGAATATAAAATTGGCCGTTCGTTCAGTCCAATCGAATTAATCCGTAATATATTGAAGATTCACACGGTTGAGCGTGTATGAATTAATATTTGAAATGTGCGACTGCACATTCCCTGCCTGTATATTTGCGGGGCGCATCAAACCGCGAAAAAGGGGCGGCCTCTGTGTAATGTCACTGCATTCATGCGATGCCGAATTATAATACATATGCATATTCCGATTGGACGAATTTGGTATTCAAATGTGGTTGCACATTTTCGAAATTTTCGGGACTCTAAACACGATAGATTTTATGAAAATTCTTAGGATTTTTTTGTAATATAGTTTTTTATATAACAAATTACTCAGTTGACCCGTTTTATTAAAGAAAAAATATGAAATATTTTTGTTTTTGATCCTGCCATTTTCGTTTGTGCTAATGATTTTCCCTTTAAATTTATATAATGCAGGTGTACATCAACTTTTTTTAAAGTACTAATCATGGATGGGGAAAAAAGTGTTGGGATTTCTCCGATATTTATTTCTTTGCATCTCATCTCATTTGTGAGCTACCCCTGATTTTTTTTCCAATCAAAAACATCAGTAGCTTAGCTCATGAATATCATGGTTAGCGGAAATATGTCTCTAACAATATTTCCCAGTTTTGCGAATTATTAGGGCTCTAATTCATCCTAAACCAGCAATTATTGCAAGTTTTAAACGGCATGTTTTCATATGATCTTTGGGCAATCTCTGCTTTTCTTTTCCAATCAAGGAAGATATTAGCTAGGCTCCGGAAATTTACAGTGAACGTGTAAAGAAAGCGTATATTTCAAGGTTACCTATTAAAAACGATAGACTTAATTTCACATTGCTATATTTCCTGTATTTATAAGTGAATGATCTGCATAGCAATTGAAAGAGGATGTCCGAGAGTTTTGAATTCATCCACTCGTAGTTAAAAAAACGACTGCTAGAATGCTCGCGCTGCCAAGCAGGCATTTTGTGAGTTAAGTTCCGTCAGTTGTGCGTAAAATGGCTACTATGCAGCACAAGATTTTCTGTGTTCGTGAGTTCTGTAAAACTGAGTCGGCCACTGTAGTGCAGCGTACCTTTCGTCTCCGATTAATAAGAGCATTTGTCGTTGGTATTACCAATTTAAGTAAACTGCATGTCTTTGTAAAGGAAAAAACCTGGGCCGACCACGTATATAAGAGGAGTCCATCATTTTGAATAAACCCGTATTATGAAACAGCTAATTCTTTGGTAGAAATTGAACAAAACAGTACCTATTCAATACCGTGGTGTAAAGTTTCTCATTACCGGTGTCTCAATAAGAGTGGTTCATAATTCTCTCTGACATTGAGCCATCAGACAGAATCCTGTAGATAGTGAAAGGGTGGGCGAATGGGTCGACAAGGTGGCCGCTTGGGCAGGTGGAGGCTACTGATTGTAAGGTTTGTTGTCCTTCTTTGTTGCCGTGGAAACCTTTATGTCCGAGTCGTGTCGCGATGCCGGCCGCCCATGTCCGGACAATGGCGGTGTCATCATTCGGGCGCCCACCCCGTCCACCTCGTCCACCCGGTCCACCCCGTCCGGTGTAATGGAATGGAACTCCCCTTCTGAACCCTCGAGGCGCTACTCTTTCTAATACTCGATTCTGACATATTGCTTTTAGAAATGTCAATCTTTGGCGGTGACAGTCACTGTGGCGTCTTGCTGTTAGAAAAAATAACACTCTTCGATATGTCGCTGTTTCGTGTTAATATTCTCCTTCCTGAGCTAATATGCGTAAAATGCTCAGACAACAGTTACTCCTCACCGAGGTCCCGGCTACAGCACTATTTTTTTCCAAGGAAAATATTTTGAGAGTTAATTTAATATTAAACAAAAAAAATGAATGCTTCGATTAATGAAAACAGTGATCAAGGTCGAGAGTTTCTGATATTTTATAAAAAGACATTTCTTCCAAATTATAGTAATGATAAGGCTAACTGTTGCAAACACTTGACATACTTTCATTAAAGAAGTACTCAAAGAAAGTAAAATTATCACTATGGTAGTTTATAATAGATAAAAAAATATATAAATAAACCAGTTAGGTAAAAGTCAGAATAGCTAAGGCACCGGAGGGTTAGTCCAGTCCTCGCCAGCGGTCATCGAGGTTTTTTCATACCCACGTTTAAACTATTTCATTGTCCTAGAATAGAGTCCCAGCACCTGCGTTTGAAAGTTTGATGCCTGTAGAAAGAGCTTTCGATTTATTTTCCTCCGAGGGACAATACGAAGCTAAGTGAATTACTTTGATGAAGTATTTGAGTCGAATCTTTGCTGAAAAAATGTCCTGAAATCGGCTGGAGGGAAGACCAACTCAGATAATAATGTAGCCTATCGCCTCGGCAGTATCCATTGATTTTTAATTCAGTTATCCTATCTTAACTGTATTGAGTGTTTTAACAAGGCTGATTGTATTTTTAAAATAAAACAAGCACGTTTTCCAAGTGTTTTAAAGAAGTTTACCTTAAGACAAAGTGGTGATGAACACTAAAAAACCTTTTACGATAGAATAAGTAAGAAAAGACAAATTTTATTTCTTTTTGTCATACAAAAAACAAGGTAGTTTCGTCGAAGACCGCTTTATAGATATTTAAATGTACTTGAATAATTTAAATAAAGGTTTGTTTTGAATTTTGAATAAAACATTTAAAAAAACCTTTCTGGTGATGTTTTTTTGGAATGTTTTAATTAAATATGTTATATTAAAAACGAAAGTTCGTGATTTCAACGTGGCGACTGTCTCGACCTTCTTTGACAACGCTGAGGTCAGATCATGAAAGATAAGAGTGAATAATTATGTTTTTTTTTAAGGTTGGCTAATTTTGTTAGGTGATCACTATCAAACGGTTCACCGTAACTGCGATACCTGGAAATAAATGTTTTTTTAGTCTAAAAATAAGAAACGTATTTTTATTTTATATTTCTGTTTTTCGTTTCATTAAAAAAAGGTGAAACGAAAAAAACTTATTTTACTTAAACGAAATTGAATGGGAAATTAAACAATACATTGCACAAATAGCAATAGCAAGTAACATGTGACAAACACCGTCCAAAAATCGGCCTGGAATTTAATTATATAAAGTGGCGGTATTTGCATTTAATTTGTAAGTGGTCATGCAGCGTGAAAAGCCAACTACGGCGATTAATGGCCCTCAAACACGCTCAAATGGAAATTCGTCTCGGAATCGGTGAAGCTAAATGGTAAGATTGCATTTCTCCCAGCCGAGGAGACTAATTGATCGATATTAAGCTATTCTTAGCCCGAGCCTTTACCTTAAAGCTAAAGGTTTACTTGCTAACTTTGTATACAACTTCAGGTAGATTTATGATTCGAATTCACCCCTAAATGTCACTTGAAAAGGCGGCTGACATTTAAACGTTGAGCACGAAGCGAAGTGGGTAAAAATGACAGCTTATTTGACGTCCCTTTGTGTAATCAACTTCAAAAGTACAAATCTCTTATAAGAGTATTCACTTTTATGCATTTTTGTTGAAGACATTTCAAAATGTGTACTTTTATTGCACCAAAAACGGTACGTGAATTAATTATGTCAACATTTCGAACTGAGTACTATTTAAATAGAAATAATAAGTAAGAAAAGATTCCTTTGAGAAAAAATATTAATTTTATGAATGGATTTAGAACCTTCGAGCTTGTATCCGTTATAATATCTGATTGTGGTAATAATATGTATATATGCTTTTTTTTTTTAAATGTTGTACGTAATTATTTGCTTCTGAAGTTCGCATTATGCTATTTTGATTTATTGTATACGTTTTAACGGTCAGGACCTAAAATTACAAACTTTGGAGGTTTCTAACTCTTATTTATGTATAAATTCTATGCATGAGGTTTCAAAAAATATTAATCCTAAAATTGTAATCTTTTAAATTCTAAATGAAATAAGTACATGAGTTTTTGGTAAAATGTTCAGAATTGTTTTGATTGGTTTTCAAACTACACCAATTTTCAGATTTTTTGGTATGTATTTCATATAATTTAAAGATTACGGTTTGAAGATTTTTGTTTTTTGAAACCTTATACATTTCATAAGTACCATATAGAATTTACATTTGCGATATCCTTTAAGTTAGTAACCCGCAATGTAATGATTACGGCCATTTTTGAGTGCTATCCTTTATAGCTAGTTTTGTAGTTTTTCTGAAATATTAACTCAACCATCGACTTATTTGAGTAGTTACTACGTTAAATTATTTTAATAACTTAAATTTATTAAATACACAATAACAGTGTAACACTTCTAATTTTATGAATAAATCTAAACACGATATTCTGAAACAAAGCATAAGCATTAATCATAAACAAGTTTTTTCAATTTATCATGATTGTTACCAGGATAATAGTTATTGAATAAAAAAACAACATTTCCCGTAATAGCGGTAGGCACCACGTCAGTCAATAGGCTGTCAACAGCAGATAATCATAGTATGTTATGGAATCATTTTTCAACTAACCTGTGGCGTGAACTTTATTATTTCACATACTTTACATCACTCAACATGCGAAACGGTACTAAATAGTTTTTAATATATCGTAAAACGTACGTATAAAAGATGTCTCGTATTGCAAACATTGAAATTTGTATCGATATTTAGAAAAAAACAAATTAATGATATATATTAAGCGTGATAAATTGAGATAATATTTTCAATAACCTTTTTAGAGGCAAAAAGCTAGATTTTTGGAAAGTCTCCGACACCTACTTTGCTACGTTTCCTAAATAATATTATCATTATAATAACTTATTATAAAGTTTGAATGCTGCAGTTTATTATATAAAACATATCGTTTGAAAAAGGTTTATGAAATAATTTACACAAAAAAATTAAATGAAATAAGACCATAATATTACAGCAAAAAGTATTTCGTGGTTTCTAAATAAAAAAAAATTCAAAATAATTTATCTTAAAACTAGTCTGTTTGAGATATCTTCGTCTGTATTTGTATAGTATGATTTTTCAGTCGTCGCATTTTGTATTTGCACAAAAACGCAGCCGTAGAAAGAGAAAAATGATTTCCAACCAATGAAGTAACATAATTAAATTATTATTTGTTATTGTTTTTAATTGGTCTATTAAATTGTTAAAAAATAAAACTCGAAGTAAATCAAAATTAACGATTTTATTATTAAGTTCTGCAAGTGTTTTAATTTTAAATTAGTGGTACAGCTTTTATTTATTGTTACCAAACACATTAAATAAAATTACTTCAACAGCATTAATTTCATTATAAAACAAGCGAGAAAATACTTTATGCGAGGATAACAGCTTTTATCAGTAAATACCTCACAGAAATGGGAAATTTTAATTATAGCAATAATTTTCCAAGTAACTCGGTTTTACCGGTAATAAATCATTTTAAAGACGGTCCAAATCAAAATTGGGTGGGAGCAAATAAAATCATTTACATAAGTCGTTGCAATGTGGCGTAACCACAGTTTGAAAATGGATTTGAACGCCGAAACAGCTGTAACAATAATTAAAATCTAAAATACTTGCAGAACTTAAGAATAACATCATTAAATTTGATTTACTTAAAATTTTATTAGAATAACATAATAATTTATTTAGGTTGTTGCCAGTATTCAAAGTGTAACATTAAAAATGACACAAACAACCTGAAGTTGACGATGCCCGAACGCGAGCAACGAGCATACGTATTTTTAAATACTCTCCTTTTTCGGGACTGGCATATTTTTGTGAAATATGTGGAGAAAAAATTGCCCCGCTTTCCTGTTTAGTTGTGTAAGCAAAATTTTATTGGCCGAAAGGCGGGTCGCTTTTTTATTACGTCAAAGATTAATTCCCCATTGGAGGGAGAATGCGTTGCGCACTTCCAAAAAGGAACATTCCCCGATGTTTATGTTTTTAATAGGGTATTATTTTAATTGAAAAGGCTCGATAAAGGAGCATTCGGACGAAAAATGTACCGGGATCACAAATTAATGTTTGTGTATAATTGATTCGCCGTTTACCGAAGGTTGGTCGTAGGCTGCGTTCAAAATTATTGGAGCAATGTTTCATTTTCGTATTTATTCATTCGTCCCAAAGTTACTCGTTTCATTATTCAAATTATTTCTGCTAGAGATACAGCAAAAGTTAAATGTGTTTTCAACTAGAAATGATTTTTTTTTTGACGAAACCGTTTACCAATTATCACAATCAACGAATAATTCAAGTTAAACCATCCCTCGGGCCATGGTTTATACAAAAAGGGTTTTTAACATTATCCGTCTATCTATTAATACACTATTTCTTCAAAACATTTTTTTTAATTGAATTTGTCCAATTTATTTGAGAGACAGAACGAAAGTTCGAAACTCTATAGCTCATAAAGAAATAATAAGGTCTGTAAGCTTAAAAATCTTCGAGCTTCCATTGACCTATCAATTTTAGATACAATAAGAAATCTAAATTTCACGACGCTGGAGAATTGGAGAAATTTCTGCGGGATTTTTTTTCGATTTTTATGCTCTATTTTAAGCGTTTTTGAATACATAGGAAACATCTACAAAGCATTTAAAAATATTAAATTAAATAATATTTTTATTAAGTTACTAAGTTCCGCAAAGTATTTTAGTATTATTATTGTGACATCTGTTTCAGCCTTCAAAGCCATTTTCAAAGGTTAGGCCATATTGCGACGACTCACTTATATGAATCAAAAGCGGGGAATAAAATCACTAAACGCGGGGAAAACAGATTAAAGAGAATAGAGAATTTTAGTTATCAAATTTATTTTCTGAGTAAATTGGTGTTAATCGATTATTAATCACTTTAAACACATAAAAAAATCATTATTGGGTCGGGGTAAATAAAATCGATTAAGTAAGTCGTCGCAATTTTTTTTTTATATGAATACCACACAAGAGTCCCAAACTGCTCCCAACCGTCTGGAGCCAGTGAGACTATGGCATTTCCAATTGGGGAATGTTGTGAGGCTGAAGGCATTGTGGAGAAGAAGGGGAAGAGGGAGAGGAAGGTGGGGAAAAGGGAAAATGTAACCTAACCACATTTTTAAAATGGCCTTGAAGGACGAAAAAGTTGTCACACTAATAAAATGCTAAAATATTTGACAATTTAATAATAACATTAATAAATTTAATTTACTTTAAATGTAAAATTAATAAATTAGTCGTTATAGTGTTTATTTGTACGAAATAAAAACAATAACAATTAAAAAATTCAAAGCCAGCGATTTGTGTGTCAATTTTTCGAATTTGATTTATAATTTGTCTCACCTTAATTTGTGGGTTATTTCAATGGGAATGGTCAAACGACGTGAAAAGAGAACCCGCGCTCTTCATAAATATTCTATCAATAAAATGTATCCATTATCGAATACCTATTATCCCGAAAAGAGAAGTTACATAAATACATGTCGATTGTATACGTCAAAAATGTTGCGTTTTTTTCCAATAACCGTCTGCCCATATTCACTAATAATACAAGCAACAGAGTTTTTCCATGCATGGAAGAAACAAACAAAGAAATGAGGCCATATCGCATGTAGCGTATAGCGTATAGCGTATAGTCTACGCATGCACCGATAATACGGCCAGTCTCATTAGGCTGTTTGCCTTTCCGGGCACGGTTCCAATGAGCTATAACTTGGGACTTGGGTACTTAGCAGATAGGAATGTTTTATTCTATTACTGGCCGTGGCTATGTGGTTTGTTTGCCTCTGGGAAAACTGCTGTTACCAAGCAAAGAAAAATAGAAAAATCACATTGCATAAGTTACATTTGTATCTAAAATAGAAGGAAAATAGACGCACGAATTTAAGACATTTCTTATTATAAAACCAAGTTTTTTCCTAGTTTTAAAATAAATCAGATACTAAACTTAAATAATTAACCCAAAAGAACACATCTCTATTCTTTTAAAGAGAGATAATTTCTCCAAAGTTACGATTAAACTGACAATTTTAGAATTTCTTCAAATGATTGGTTTTCACTTTGTGGCGTATTTATTAATAAATTAATTAAATACTATGCTCGGTATTTGCCACTTTTAGAATTAGAATTAGTGTACTAATTTTTATCATTTGTCTATAGTTAACATTTTTTTGTATTACTCCTGATGAAGAAACCATCGCTTTCGAAACATGTAGATATATTTATATTAATAAAGTGATGAATACAAAGTATTTTATTTAATTCATTTATTGATAATTTTAGAATTAAATCTGCGACGTCAGGGTAGGTAGTAGACGCTTTGGATCGTTCGGCCACTATACGGTAATAAAAATCCATTAAATTATCCCTGTATCACGTACTGCAAAGAATTACTGATAAAAAAACTCTCTAATTAGCAAACAGTTTTATGTTATTTGTAAGATTTGCCAAAGTATTTAACCTATCATGTGCAACTAACTGATAGCACAATTTTATTATTTTCGCTTTTTATCAAATAGTCTTTAGATACTTAATTCATTAGTTATTAGTTCTTAATTTTAGGTTCCAATTGTAAAATTTATTCATTCATTGATATTGTTGGATTTAATTTCTAAGGTCTCAAGTTTATACGGGTATTTGACTTATTATAAAGTGGTCTTGAAGTGATTTTATCTTTAAAAACGTTAATTTAACCATTCATTGTATAACCAACACCTCTGCCATAGATCAACCCAAGTGGTTTGCTACATTTAGCGACTTAGCAAGGGTGCACGGATTCACGGGGTGAGGTTTGTCCAGGTCTTGGTGGCGGATGAGAGGCTAGTTGAGAGAGATCCCTTGACCTCTCCAGCCGTACTCTCTCGAACCATCACCTTGCAAGGCTGTGGGAAGGATGGATTAATATACTGGATACGCTCACTCCCATATTCCAACCCGCCCCTAATAACATTTTCTTTTCCAGAACTTCCCCTCCTTCCTTTCCTTTAAAAGACTCTCCCCACACGAGGGTCCCCCGTGAGAATTTAATGTAAAAAAGTAATACTTTTTTATGTAAGCCACATTTTAGACGAACTCCACAGATATGAATAAAAATAATCACTCTAATTCACTAATCATAACTCAAATATTGTAATAATAATGATGTGAGCATTGGGCACACGGAAGTACCCATATTATTAAGCATGCTTACAGTTAGGATATATGATAGAACAACGCCGCACATTCAAATATTATAAAGTACCAGTGTTCTAATAGGTTACAGAACCTAGCACAAGACCAGAAATAGTGGAGAGAATTTATTATGACGTAAGGCGCGGGGTTTTCAGGGCGATATTTCACCAGCGGCCGCCAACTAATTACATTTACACAAAAGGATAATTGAAACATGATGGCAAGGAGGCGAAATAAATTGCAACTTCGGGTATAACTTCGGCTACAATATGGAACATTTCCCTACAATCTGTGCCCCATCGACCAGCCAGAAGGCAATAAAATAAAAATTAGCCCTCCCAAGAATTTTGGGCACTTAATTACTTTCCGTGCTTTCGTTCGCTTCTGCTGTTTTTGCGGGCGTGGTGTTATTTCATTTGTGTCATTACCCACAATGGGCATGTGTTTATACAGTATTTTATTTCGTATTCCGTAATAATATTTTGGATAACAAATACTTGTATCGTGGCTAAGGGAAGAATTTCGGTATATTTAGCTAGGATATTAACGTTTTCACGATAAAATGAGTCTGACAGAAGGAAGGCATTTTAAATGTGTTTGTTGAATCTCCTGTAATGACTAATTAAAGAAGTGTTTGACGGTAAGATTGCCTAAACTACAATCGAGCAGAAGTTATTTTAAATGAGGTTTATGCAGATTCGTGAAAAGCTAGAGAAATTGCGTTAGTGGAATCAAACTGCGCATCAAAGTGTCAGTAATCAGGGTTAAATTCAATTACGGACCCTTGAAACTTAAAAGTTTCCAGATTGCCAGAAGTGACAAAAGCTCAGAATTCCATTATCACGTAACACAGTGCGTTGGGAGGGCTTTTACTTCCACCGATGACATGAATTATTCATGAAGCCAAACGGCCCACATAGTATGGAAAGCAGAAAGCAGAAAGCATCGCCGCTACTATAGGTATGGCGCTAGCTACTGTAGGGTCTGCAAACAGGCGGATGGCCTATCCATCTGGCGGGGGAGAATTCGCCCACCGGAATTACAGCGAAATCCACTAAGACTGCCACTGCTCCTCGCTCCACCCCCCTAATCTAAAGTATCGCAGCTCGCAGCTCTGTTTTAAGAAGTGCGGCTGCGAATGTGCGTGGGATTAGAGAGCCAGCTGTGAACTAAGAACTGCCAACTGCGAACAACCAACAACCGACTCACGAGGCCTGCTTTAAATACGAATTTACATAATACAACACAAAAGTCTGTGTTATGCTAAACTTTTTTAAGGGGCACACCTTAAAAACATTTTTCGGATTCTACACTAAATCAACATTAACACTTGATGGAATTTTCGCCGCCAGATAAGGTCCTGGATTTAGAATGAATAGAATCGCATGTTGTGGTGAAAGAAAGTCATAGGAGTTGTCAAGGTAAATCAAGGAGATTTTTTACGATTACGGCAAACAATTAAAATTTCAATGCAAATTCTCGCCATTTATTTCAGCCTGTAAGTGGGTGAGTCAGCCGAACGGGGAACATTAAGTAGGCATTCGTATACACTGTGATAAACAAGTGCTGAGGCTATTTTTGTTTCACTGTAAACTGTAGGCATTGAGGAAGATTTAGGGTTAACGAGTCAGGAGTGCTTATTTCATACTTATTTAAAATACGGCCTAAAGTTATTTAAATGTAGTGCCTTAATTCTATTTTTGTAGTTGAGGGAGTGTAGTTAACTAATAAATTGAGTTACATTTTAATCAGAGTGTGCCAGAATAGATAAGGTTTTAATGCTGGGGAAGTAATTGCGTTATAAGACTTTGATATTTTCATTTTGTTAATTTAAATACGGCAGGTATTTCAGAACGAAGGTGTTCTTGACCAAAAACGGTCCAACCCAGTTCCGAAATAGTTGCCTGCAAATTGCATTTGAGCTTCGGTCGAGCGCGAGCACTTAGTCAGGCCGCGGGGGCACTAATTCGATAAGGGCTGGCGCGGGGGTGGCGCTCTGCCCCGGCCCGGATCCAGCCCCGTGTGGGCATTGGGGGGTGGGAAAAAGGAGGAGGAAAAAAAAAACAAAAAGCTCAATCATTCAGACAGCTGGGCCGGCGAGACCGGGTTTAACGCCGTCCATTATTGCGTCTTTCCAGCTCGGGACGTGCCGGATTAGCCGAGCCCATTGTTGTATGGCCGAAAATTACGAGCACACATAAGTCCAATCCAAACATCTCCACCACTCTACCCACCAACAGTCGACTCGGGGCAAAAGAGGAAAAGCATCCAGCCTACCCGACCAGGCTCACAAGAGCAAATCCTTCCAACTAAAGCCCCAGAGAAACGCTTTTTCCTTTTGCCCATCCAATTACTCGCGAGTTAACTACCCCAGCTGACCTTCACCTCCAAGAAGACAACACAGGACGCCCCGTACTTCATTCCTCACTTCATCTTGTCTAGTAGATAAAATAGTGCATTGAACTCTCAAATAAGATTACATTATCTAGTTCCGTCTTATATCGATGCATATGTACTCAATACAAAACGTCAACATCCGTTGCGTAACTGATAATACTATTTTGTTGTTTTGTACCAAATAAACTTTAGATATTAGATTAATCAGGACAGCTATAAAAGTGGCTGCCTCAACCTAAGTGAATTAATCTATCTTGTCGAGTGAATCCAAGCAGTTGCTTGTCGTATTGCTCACATGATAATTCCTTTTGAAATTGTACGTTACTTGTTGTATTTTAAATGTTATAAAATAAAGGATAATTAAATCCAAATATTGTTTAATTATTTGAATCAAAGTGACCAAGAAAAGTTAACTGGCGCCCAGTACGTGGGTCATAAAATTCGGGGAAGCTGTTAAACTTGGCCGTAGCCAGGACTCCCTAGGTGTTTTTAAATACCTCAACGCGAAGGACCAACCAAAAAAAAATCGTTAACTGCGACAACATTCATGTAAGTACATTTTTCAATTGTTCGTCTATCCCATCCGTATGATAGATCCTTTCCCTACCTTATCCAAAAGGTTAGAGATAAAATCCAAAAAAAAAATCTTTTTATAAAATGGCACAGCCAAACGAGAGATCCGCTCTCCAATACTCAGAGTCGAGTCTGGAGTATGACGGTTCTGCGCAAGATATTAATTTGTTTATAAAATCAGCTAGGGGTTACATTGCACGAAACGGCAATACCCCAAGCAATGTCGAAAGAGTAATTTCGAGATTGCGCGGCAAGGCATTACATGTGATCCTTATGAACGATCACGAAAATAATATCGAAAAAATTTTGGAATCGTTAAAAATTGAATGTGGTGACAACAAGTCGGTCACATTACTTCAGACCGAGCTACTTAACTTCAATCGGGGAAATAGAGATTTCGGAACCCTGATTCATGAAATGAATCAAATATTATTTTCAATAAAAATTAAAATTTCGGACCAATATGGACCAGCGAGTGTGCAGCTCCTAATGGAACCATATAAAGACACGGCACGTAATACGTTGTTAAATTTTTTTACCCACACATATTAAATGTGCAAATCTAACAAAAAATTACGACACCCTGTGTGTTGAGATACGTATGTTGGAGGCGCATGGTGAACTCCACTGTAATAGAACATTTAATAACCCACAATATAATCCAAACGGTCATAGAACGAATCATACCAATTTTAATAATAATAATAATCATAAACCGTGGCAACACAATAACTTCACGAACAACAAACCCGGACAGAATTTCGGGGTTCGAAATAATAACATGTCGCAACAAAATAATTCTAAATATCTAGGAAACCCACAACGCCGTAACGAGGATGTTAGTATGAGGACAGCGCCTATGCCACGCTCGTTCAAAGGCCCAGTCATAGACTT
>JAHDVE020009228.1:0-33890 GCA_022606495.2 Halesus radiatus | reverse complement strand
ATAAAAGAATTCAATAGAGAACTAAAGATAATTCTTAAAACACTACTGATAATAAAAATATTAAACGATTAATATGGCACTACTATTTACATTATATTTTTCAATATTATAGTGTCAATGATAATTGGGTTTAGAATAAAAAAATAAAGGATAATAAATATAAATATCAAGAAAAAGGAAACAAAATAAAAATATCGATGAGTTCGCAAACAAAAAAAGTTGGACATAAGAAAATATAAAGATGTAATCAAAAATTCAATACGAACTATTTGACTTCGATGAAGGTATCAAACAATATTAGCACATAAGGTGTTTGGATGCAGACTGAACGCACTTCGCTTAAATGGTTCTCGCCCACATCGAAACTTGCACATTTCTTTTTATTGTAGTCGTACAGAATCAGTTTCCTCTTTTTCTCTTCGTACAAACACAGGATGTCGCCGTGCATTTAAATAATACCATATTCCCCATCCTCCTTCGCGATGTTTTATGCCTGTCGTCCGCCCATTGACGACTGCCTCATCTTTATCACTTCTGTGGAAATCTTCGGCTTTCCTAACACACTCTCCACGTGAATTCGCTTAATAAAACAAAGATTCAATTTTTACACTACCAAGTCTTCTAAAAGGTAGACTCCATCAGGAGTGGCTTTTATGGATCTAGTCGTCATAATCGCCAAATCTTAAAGATCGAACCTCGCGAGCATTATGACTGTTGATTTATCAATGACATTCATGAAGAATATTTGGGTTTTCTTCTCCTGTCTGCTGGCTGCAAAGAGAAACCGAGATGAAACTGTAACTAGCTCTGTGAGGGTAACGATGTCTCCAGCGTCAGGGATATCGAAGGTCAAAAAATGCTAATGAGTTGGGAGAAGGTTATAAAGTTTGATATTGCTTCGATTAGTAGTTGACTTACCGAAATACGAGAGCTTGGAAAATATCTTTCCCCCAACTACAACAATTTTGAGGTTGGCCAGTATCGCGACATCGAAAATATCTTTTCTGTGGACATAGACCCAATCGACAAGTCCTGTAGTGATATTTACAACACAGAAGTATGCTTCACAGGCAATAACTAGACTTTATCCAGAATGTTTCATGACAAGTTTTTTATCTGTCCAATTTTTCCAGGATGACCCTGCGTCCAATACTATTTTTTTGCCTGCTGTCAAGGAAGATATCTGATTATAGTAGACTAATAGACCTGCAAACAGAATAAAATAGCAGTCTGGGCCAGCCAGGATGCCTAGGGGCTTGTCGATGCAGTTGATGGTCTGGATTTGGTGGAGCCTGGTTTCAAATCGGTCCTCTACCTTTTGTTGAACTTGAGAATTCAATTTATTATTTTTGACAATCGTTTGGGATCGAGGTTTCTCAAGAATAATCTGATTGTTAGCAACGAAAAGCTTGCTGATATCCTCTTCTTCCTCAGCGAATTCCTCCTCAGATTCCATATCTTTGGCTCGTTTAGTTTCCAGCGACTTGTTTCTCCTTTTCTTCTTATTGTTAACAAATGTCGCTTTATTGTTAAACCGAGAGCCAATTACAAATGTCTCGGTATTCATCAACTCTCTTCTTGGTTATTTGGTCCAGTTATTGAGCAGGTTGTCGATTTCCGAGATGTTCGGATTGGCAATTTCTTTAGCCTCTGAATCAATCATCTAATAACTAATGCTTTACTTGATTTCGTTGCTCAGAGTATTGTTCATTGGTTTTTTTGTGTCTTTGCAAATGATGGGAATTGGGGACACAATATATAAACAAATCTTTCCCTCATTTCTAAATTAGTTTAGTTGATTTATTGCTTTATCGAGCTGGCTGTACTTCGCCAAAAAGCTTGCATTGGCGATAGTGGAGATGCTTTACAAGTCTCCGAGAGTCTAGAGATAACTGCGTACTTCATTCTTAAACTAACTGCCGACAGAATGGGGACCCGCTATCTTGGCTATACTTAACAATCTGTGTTTGCTGATTGGCTGTTTGATGACATAGTTGTCAGTGTCTGCCAAATAGTTGATGGGGAGGTCAATTTTGTTAATTCTCGAGAACGCCTCGGGAGTCATGCCTATTGGATCCCATACTTCTCCTTATGCTTAGAGATCGTAGAAATAGATTATAACTTTAGCCCCAAGATAATTGGAAAGGTAGCCTTCCTGATAATACTTTAGTCTAACAGTGAGTGCGAGTTATTAGAAAGAGTCTAAGATTTTGCTAGAGGGTTTTAAGATAAGAGTATCAGGATTGGTGGAGACGATGTGAACTGCGATTTTGTGAAGTGTTCTATTAGTGATGTGCACAGATTGTCTGATGTGAGTCGGGACGACAAAGGAAAGTGTTTGAGGTGTGACTTCAAGAAATGCCATATGTTTATGTGTGAAATATTTTTTGGAAATTATATATAAATAAAAATTATTATTATATAATACTCGATTTTTCTCGCGTAATTCAATACTCCCCATAATATTATTTGATGTATAATAACTGATCTATAAAAAATCTATCACTACTATTTCCAACTAAAAGTATATTAAGCAACATTGTAGAATTTCACAGGTAAAAAAAACAAATTGAGATAGATAATGATTATCAAATATTTGTTTATTACACCCTTCGTAAAATCACAATTTGGATTAACAAAATGTATAGATTCTTTTTAATTTATTGATATATTATTTTATCGACGATAGATGTAAATTTAAATCTAGAGAAAATGATTTCAATATTCTAAAATATGATTGACCCTTGTTTCTATCCATATCCTTCAACTTGTGATATTATAGATTATGCTTAAAAATATAAAAATAAAAAATATCCATTTGAATTTTTTAAATAAATATATAAATATAATATTACATTATAATATTAATTTAATAAATAAATAAAGATGGACAATCTTCAGTCACTACAGTGTTCCCGATAAGCATTTGCATTTTGCTTCAAAAAGGTTTCTCTTGAGCATCAAAACAGACGGTTCGGCAGGATACAAGACGATGCAGTCGTGAATTGTTCTGCCGAATATATGGATCTCGCAGCCAAAGCGTATAAGTAATTGATGCTAACTGCTAGGAAGTGATCAAATAAGCACACAAAAAACCCCCATTTTAACTAAATGCTTATCTTCAATTAGAGCAACATAAAGTTTTAGAAAACAATAACTTGGTCGCTTTATTGAAATAAATTGATTACCTTCGACATCAATATCTCAATATTTTAATATCGAAATAAAAAAATAAATCATTAGATAAGCCACACTCACTCATTTGAAATTGTCGATTTTGATTGCAAAAATATATTGGCATCAGAAATTTGATGATATTAATTAGTGAATATTAAATATGATTAAGTTCTTCTTAAATTTAAAATTGGATAAAAAATACAAATATTAATTATGTTGTTCCATACGTTTTTTTATCCTTATAGATATTTCTATTTATCTTTTTTTAAAGAATGGTATCATATATTTTTTTGATCGATCATCCTACACTATTCGCAATGCTTTCTCTGATAGGAGCATCCGGACACTTCACTCGAAGCTTTAACATGCATCCGCGGGCGGTATCGAATGCCACCATACAAATTAACATGACCCTCACTTTCCCTAAGTACATTCCTGACAAATAGCAAGTATGAATATTGGCTTTCTTCCCCTGAGACTCGTCTTCCTCGACTTCGCATACAGTCATCCCAAAGTGTTTTTGAAGTTATTTGATAGCTGCCTGGGTGTTGGGGTAGTTGAGTTTGAAAGTCTCCACCTGTTCTTAAACAGCGGCGGTTAACGACTCGTATTGAGCGGGGAACGAATTTGTTGGTAATCTGAACGGTGTCATATAATCGGTAAAGGTTAAAGCTAGGTCCTCGAGTTTGTACTCGTCGTCATAAGTGCTCACCACTTTGGTTCCTTGCATCTATTTCACCTTGTACTTCAAGACAGATTCGAAGGCACAACTGATAAATTGTTAATCGGGATGCATCGCTAATCCGAGAAACACGTCAGAAGTGGCTCCAGGTTTTAATTATTTCGCTGGAATAGTGTGGGTAAGTTTTAGATCTTCACTGTTGTGTTTCAGGTCGACCCTGAGATCTTCGATCACTGAGTTCGGGAATCTGTTCGTAACTGTAAATTCAAGGAGCAAATAACCTTTAAAGAACATTTTTCTAGCTTTAACATCGAACTCAGCATCTTTTTAAGTGAGAGTCACAGGAGCACAGACCTTCATGAGTTCACCATACTTGCTGAAGGTGGAGTGGTTTTTTAGTATTTATCTGTACTTCTTGATCTCATCTTCTTCGACTTCCTCGATCTTCTTCGAGGATGTTTGTTTCGTGGACTTCAGGATGTTATTGACACCCTTATCCTCACCCCACTGGCGAATAGTGTCCCAGTCTAGAACTTTGGGATCCTAGCTGGTCTGGATTTGGGTACAATTTTGCTGGAGATAAGCCTCCAAAAGATCGAGTTCGTAAGATGTTGGCATCAAACTGAGGGATTCACCCGGCAGATTAGTTTTTAGCGAGTACTCTGCAATAACTTCTTCAGGGTTTTTTTCTGGGAGCGCTCTGAATCTCACTTCTTCATCCTCATCGTTAATAAATGCGTCCACGATTTTTCTGAGAGTGGGCTGTTGTTTTGTGGGATAGCTGGCCAATTTTGAAAGAGTGGACAAGCTGCATGCACGAACTGGGGCATCTTGCAGATATATCTGGGCAATCAGGTGCTTCAAAAACTCGTCGTCCACATCTGCTACGTTTACCTCTCTGGAAATTATCCCCAATATTTGAAAGTGGATCTTCTCGAAGGTGTGAGCCATGAGAAACTGTGAGAGTAACAGTAAAGACTGCTTCTTAGCTGCACCTCCGATGCTCTTGATTTCGAACTCGAAGACGTCGACTGCCGACTTGGTAAATTCATACTTCTTTTACGAATGCATGAATTTGATCAGAAAAGCATTGACCAGGTCGTGTTTGTTTGGAAATGATTTGACGGCATTCTTGATCGAGCCGAGCACATCGATTTTGTAATCGTCGGACATTTCTCCCATTGAGTCTGACACTTTCGCAAATAGTTTCTCCAATTGACTCTCGTTGCACATTCGGAGAAGAATGCTGGCAGCCAGAGATGATAAGCTCCGATTCTTGTCGCTTAAGACTTTTTCGATTTCGGCCACGTTGACCATGAGTGACTTGCGGGAGGGATTTTTGAGGAGCTTGTTGTAAATCTTGAGAACTGCATATCTTTTTATGGTATTTTTGCTGGTCAAATAAGATTCGAGATTCTTGACCACAATGAGTAAGTCTTTGTTGCTCATAAGAGAACATTCGCAAGCCAATTTTGAAGCCTCCAGAACGATGCTGGGCTCGTTGCTCCTATGTATTTGTTTATTGATATACGCGATAATATCCTTAGCTTCGGTAGATCCGTGGTCGACCTCCTCTGCGAATGTACCGAGGATTCTTATGAATTGGATAGCAGCAAATTCAGGCAGCTACTTATTCATCAAGGCAAATATTGATTTCGACAGCCCGTTGAGGTCGTTCCGCTTCGTCAGATAGAGGAGTGCAAGAGCATGGAACTGAACTGAAGCATCTTTGCTAGAATTGAGTCTATCGCTCACCTCTTTTCCCCATTTTCGGACCATTTACTCATGATCATGGAAAAGCTGGATTCCGCTCAGGAGGGCGCAACTGACGACGGCAGGATTCGCACCACTGTCCTTGATCAAGGTTGTGATATACCGTTCGACCTGAACTTGGTTGGAAGCATCCATTACGAGGTGGATCGACCTGAGCGCATTCATCTTGAAGAAGTCATTCTTGTCCTGAATGTCCTTCATCATACAGGAGGTGATTGCGTAGATAGAGGACTGATTCTTTAGTTATTTGATCGTCTGGTAGATCATCCTCCGAAGCTATTGCTAAGGGGATCTGAAGAGCATCATGATTGAGAAGAACAGGTTGGAGACCTATTTTTCGTCGAAAGGTTCACCCTGATTGAAGAGGTAGATGAGTTTGGTGAGGATTTTCTGACATTTTTTGGGGTCGATTTGTGTATCCTTGAAGCATTTAGCCTCCTGGAGAACCTCACTTTTGGAGATCTTGGCAAGTTTTTAAGGATTGCGACTATAGTTGCGCATGATGTATTCCTGGCCTGTCTTGACCATGGATTTGACATAGTTTACGTAGTTCATTTTCTATCTCCTGTTTGTTTAGATAATATATGTATATTTTGATAGGTATATCTATATATATATTTAAATAATCTAGATATTATTATTAATAGTTTATGCCTTTTAAAAAATTAAAAATAAAAGGGTAAGTACGTGTCAAACCGATTCCAAAAATAATAGTTTCAGGAATTAATCGTGCTTGATTATATATATATTATCTATTTAATTTTGCAGGCTCATCTAAGTCAAGACAGGCTACTGCAATAGTTAGTCAACCGCATTCGATTTATTGAAAAAATGGGGAAAAAAATGTATCAGTCAATGTATTTTTGAGGAGAAAAAAAGTAATGTTAAAAAAGTATATATGTATGTTATGAATGGGATAAATAGATAATGTTGATTTGTTTTATTTGTTACAAAAATAAAATACAAATCGAATCGGCAAATGTTATTTACTGATTTGCCCATTTCACTCTGATGTAAAGTTGATGAAATCCAAATGTGTCTCGTCCCTGAGCCCAGTAGCAGACAAGATCCACTTTTTAATATTCTAATGTAAGACTTTGTCTCCTTGCAAATCCCTCACCCAAACCTCTAAGGACACAGTGTCTTTGCGGGACTTGAGGCGAGCACCATTAATATGTTTGGCTTCCTCACTTACGCTAGATAACATGGACAATAGCATATCCTACCAGATTCGGTCGCATTTCAACTTCTCAAAAAAGATGACGAAGGCCCCTCCGTTCTTATTGGCAGGGTCTTCCCAGACAGGAATGACTGTCTCAGCAAAGAGATACAGGTAGGAATCTAAACAGCATTCGGGAAAAGTAGAAAAATGAATAGTTATGCATAAGAGAGTTGACGATACTTTATTCGAGATGCGAAGGTCGTTGGAGATGTTGATAGTAGGCCCAGAACTATTCGAGGGTGGAGACGACCGATATGGGGACAAGTGTTTGTTTGAAATCGGAATTCCCATCAGATTTTTGATAGCGTTGGAACCAGAATTTGTATTTCTGAGAAAGTTCTATTTTTCCTTGCATCTCGGTTTGGGAATATTATGTTTTTTAGATATTAAAAAAATCACTTTTTTATAATGATAAACAAACAAATAAATTAATTTAAGAATCAGCCAATAATTAATATTTATGATGGGAATCTTTTGTGTTTTTGTTTGTTTTGAAATATTGTGAAATTATTTTTCTTTTTATCTCTATATTTATTTTTAAAATTATACATATAGATTTTGTAACTCAGCTTTTTTCCCAAAATTTATAACTCACTGTCCAGGCAATGGTTTGTTCTCCAAGCCTCCAATCTGTCGCAGATACTCATTCTCAATATAAAAGTAATCGAAATCCAGAACTCTAGCAGTCTCGCCAGTTTCTTCAATCATCACTCGGATCGAAGAGTTAGTCGATATCTTTCTATCCAACAGTCTCTGCAAAACTTTATCGTATCGTGCTGGGTTAGAATTTGCTACAGTCTCGAATTAGCTTCACCGTATCAACATCCATGTCTTCGAACCTGCACAACATTACCTTTCGGCAAATTATATCGTTTTTTATCATTCCAACTAGTAGAGACTAGCATATCGTCAGCCTGATTGCCCCGGAGTTATTGAGTTCTGAAAAATCCTTAATTTTAAGGATTTCCTCAGTGAAGGGGTAGTCACTGATGTGCAGATACTTTTATCCTGTTCCCAGGAATAAAACTTTGTGAATCGCCTCCTGGTTTTGGTAGTATGAGAAGTTGGTGAATTTGGTTCTTTTGGCTTTTTCTTTGGATGGCTTCTTCTTATAATGCGTAACGTATTGTGAAATGGTGGTTTCTATTGGAAGAGTGACTACTTGTCCCAACATTTGGACAATGACTGGCTATTTGTTTTCCATTGATATATGAAATATAAATATAGTATAGATTATTTAGTGGTGGTTGATCTGTGATGTTTCGATGAGTAAATATTATTTGATTGTCCTTAGATAATATTTTGTTAATAAATTCATTTAGAATACTAGTTTTCAATTTTCGATGATACTTAATAATAAAAATGATTTTTATTAATAATTTCTAATCCTTGAATTTAGTTTTTCTTTTCAAAAAAGTTATTTTACAATTTGTTCTTGGAAAATTTTAGATTACAAAATGGTTTACATTTCGACTTTTTCGCAAATTCTTCAAAAAAAATTATTGAGATTTTTTAATAATATAAAAATACAATTATCATATTATTTATTACACTCAACATTTGTGTTAAAACAATATTCAATAAACGATACAATAAACTTATACTGTAACTATATCATTATGCTTCCAATTTAGTCTTCTGACGATAGCAATAAGACTCACTTGATCATTTTCCTTTGAATTTGTCCTTAAAAATTAGTAACCATAACTTTGCAATTGCTGCTTATGCTTTTTGAAAACCCACATGTTTTAACAAAAAATTAGTTAAGGATCCGATAATGGTGCGAAATTGAGCATCGCTATCAGTATTTTGTTGCATTAGCATATTTTTATATTTCTCCAACAATTCAATGTACCGCTTCATATTCTCCATAGTAAGTTAATATTTTTAGGTAGATGGCTTTGGAAGAGTAGAAGCTTCCATTTGAATATCATTCGATACTTTCACATAGTCTTCTCCCGAAATGAGTCTGGCCAGGTATAAATTGATCCGAAAGCACAGGCCTTGGTGTTTCTCAGCAGCTAATTTGGCAAATTCCAGACTCTATGGTTTGCCCAATAGAATTAACGCAATAGTTTTATAGCTCATAACCAAAAAGTTACTCTGCAAATCCTCCTTGAGTTCACCGACCATGTCAATAACTTCATGCATGCGCTTCGTTGAACAATAAATAGTTGAGAGAAGGCCAAATGCATCTACCTTCACGACATCGTTCTATGCATTTTTGAAGGCCTATTCACCATCGGCTTAAGCCTTTTCAGTTTCTCCCAGAACATTATAGCAGCGCCCTCTGATTAACTTTAGTTAATTGTTTCGGTTGTCCATAGCCAGGCCCAAGTTTGCAGAGTTCAGACCTTTTTAAAACTTTAGGAAATCAACTTAAGCTTTTGCCTTCAAAAGATAGATAGTTGCGCTGCGACAGTCTTCGGTAATCAGTTGTTTAGCTTCTTTCAATAAATTTGAATAATCTTATTGCTTGAATAATAAAGTTAATTTTAGTTAATTTGCTCGAATATCGCTTGGGTATCTCTCCAAAATACGGTTCATATAGTTTTTGATGATGTCTCCATAAACTCCCTAAGCCTTGCAGTATATGATTCCAACCTCATTAA
This sequence comes from Halesus radiatus, assembly GCA_022606495.2. Taxonomy (NCBI): domain Eukaryota; kingdom Metazoa; phylum Arthropoda; class Insecta; order Trichoptera; family Limnephilidae; genus Halesus; species Halesus radiatus. Next base: position 24,424 of record JAHDVE020009228.1, on the reverse strand, counting down.
ATATTCGTATATCGGGGAATCCTTTAATAATTTTATCCAAGAGAGAAAAGAACTATTCATGAGGAATGTCTTTTAAACATAGCAATCCTTGAACCGATACAATCGCTAATTCAGGTGAAAGGTCCTCTCCTTAAGTAACTCGTTTCATTACATCATTGAACTAATCCCATTTATCAGTTAACATATAGCATAAGCCGCGTCTAAAGAAGGCTTACAATTTCATTTATGTCTGATATTTTATTGCTGAATCGTAGTGTTTGATGGCAGCCGAAAAGTCTTATCGATTTTCCGATATAATTCCTTCGGCGAAGTTCAAGTTGCCAATGTCTGTTTGAGAGAGTTGCGAGTATCGTGAGTTCAGATATTGGATCGTCATATCGAAAGGGACGTGCTTTTGCTCTAGTATCAGCATTGTGATGATCTTTTTCACATGTGCACTGTAGAAGTCTGCCTCTACTTCGATGGACTTGTCGTAAAGAGACAGGGCTGTGTAGAATCTCCTATTGAGGAAGTGAACCTCTGCTTTGCTAAAGAAATCGTTGATTCTGTAGGCATTTCGAAATACTCTGAACATAATGACTGCTTGATGTATCAATATTTTATTTGTGGGTTAAATTTTAAATATCAATATATTATATTTTTTCAATTTAGCATTCAATAAATAATTATCAAATAAAAAGAGGGCTTTTTGTGGGAGATAAATGACTAATTGTTAGCTGGTTTTTTTATTAACTTTGATTTTTTACAAAAGTTTTTTAATTATTTTTTTATTAAGAACATAGACTGATATTCCCACATTTTATAAACTATTATTCTCTAAAATAGATACTAAATATTTGTATATACATATAAAATCAATCTTAATGTTGCATTTTTAATTTTGTTTATTTTGTATGATTAGATGAGTTTTGATGGTTGCCAAATCTTAAATGGCTATCGTGAAGTACCCGCCCCGTTCGTCTCCTCTCACACCACATCTTTATGAGTATACATGTAAAAAAAATTTGTCATGAGATATTAAAATATAGAATACAGGTACAAACAGGAAACGATATAGACTTATTTCCATTTTTTCCATTCAAGTCTATTTTAAATAATACACTATTATCCCAGTATCATAGTGTCACTGTTCAATTAGAGATTTGTATTTCTTCAACTTTGAACCAATCGCGTGCATCTGCTCGTGCAATATCGACTAATGCTTCTCGTTTCTAATCCTCGGAAGCAACAACATTGACTATTTGCTGTTCACTATATTTCCAGCATCTTGCAACTGTTTGGGACTTTCCATCAATAACTTTGAATCTCGCTTTCCCCCCTTCCGTTGGAGGATTTACTGTGCATGCTGTCTGTACCTCTCCAAATTGGAGTGGTCTTTCATTACCCCAAATATGAAGTCTAAAGCTAGTTGGTTCTTTTCGAGCTGAACTTTTAACTACTTATTTTACTCACCTAAGTTTGCTGGTGGGGAGACACCCAGTGGGATTGGCACCGATTCCGTTGTGGTTATTAGAGACTCTTCCATGTGCAATGGAGGAACACTACTGAGTGGAGCATTGGTCGTGTTATTGCTGTTATCCTTATTATTATTACTGTTATTATCATTGTTACTGTTATTATCATTATTATTGCTTCTTGAATAAGTAGTTTTGGAGTGGAAGGTTTTATTGCTCAGAGCTCTATTATTTTTATTCAGTTTTAACAAAGGAATTACGTTATTTCGGGAATTCCGATAGCCGTTATTTTCGATTGGTTGAACGTCTAGGACTCTGTTGGTCTTCGAGATGTTTTGGTGTTTCGTCTTTGGCTTGTTTACTCCTGGATTGGTCGGCCTAAAGTCTTTGGATGTTTGTTATAAAGTGAGCACCTTGGGAATGGCGCCATTTGGAAGGATGTTAATAAGACTGGCGTCGATTGCTTTGCTCTTCGGATTGTCTGCCGCCTTGATAATTTATTGGTGATATCTTGCTATCTATTGATCTTCTTTGGCCTGTCTCTTCTTCTCCTCTTCGACCTGCTTTTCCTTTTGCCGTTTTCTCTGCTCGACTTGGTTATCTAATATTTTTCAAGAAACAATAAATATTCATGAATTGATTAGTACCAAGAAATGCTTTCATTTCCTTCGTCTTGCGTTATTTATCAGACTCCTTGACTATCAGATTAGGTGCATTATTGATTTGTCGTTTTAAATTCTCTTGATTATAATGCATCAAGTAGGCTAGTAATGATAAGTGAATATTTCTATTTTTGTTTTTATTCTCACCCTAATAAAACTCATTTAATTTCTTAAAATGTATCCAAGTTTAGAAAAAATAGATAAAAAACTATTAAAGATGTAGTTGGAGTGTTTGAAGCCATTACATTAAAGACATTTTCGCTATAGTTTTGACTACATATGGTGGTATTCGATTAATTGATAACGTAAATGGATAACTGAAAGTTTTCCAAAGCAATTCTCATAACCATGCCCAGACTGCCAGAACGTATGGTTGAAGAGAAGATACCTGGCAAAAGATACAGGATTATCGTGGCTATGCAAACAAACTAATTTTAAAGGAATCAACATTGTTGTGGAATCATTTTCAAGTTGGCACAGGGTTGCTTCTAGCAGTACTAACTGTTGAGAATAATGGGGATAAGCAGGAGTTCGGGCTAATACATAACCATACTGGGAATGAAATTTATTTATGAAACACACACTAAGATTTGAGGGTGGGGGGAGTTAGTTTTAGAGAATAATTAAATATAAAGGTTTATTGGTATTGATAGTGGGGTTGTTAGATAAATAATATGAAGTTTCATAATCCAACTCAGCCTTGTTGATTGAGGCTTCTTTAAGTCATACGCCTTGAATAATGGTCTTTATTTATCGGAGCCTAGATATTTATAGGTTAGGCTAAGTTTATTGTAAAGGAGAAGAGGAGTTAGTCACCTTCAACGCTTTTCTCAGGCGAGTATAATCCACTATAAATGTGATACTATGAAACGGGATCAAAGACTTAGGTTATCTATTCGTAAAGACTGACATCTGCGAATCAACAGATGGCGATAAAATACACATTTAGAAATACTGTCGTGATTTGAAAGGTCGAATTATTTCACTAATGCGATGAAGTGCAAATAAATGATTTCGAAAAAAGTTTTCGTAAATTCTTACCTAAAATAAGTTATGATGCGTAATTACAAATCAAATTTGCAACACCTTTGGTATCAACAGAACCTGAAATCTACCGCCAAATAAAATACAGAGATTATATTCTTGAGGCAAAGTACTGCCATTTAAAAAATTGAAAAATACATAGCTTTAAATAAAAAAAAAAATTCTAGGTTTTGGACAAGGATAGGGACAGATTCCGGTTAGTTATCTAGCAATATAGTAGAATAGTTATAATCAATGAATATACGCTGAGTGGTCAAGTATATGAAAATAAAATCATTAGACACTGGTTCAATTCTTATGGTGGATATATTTTAATCATAATATAAATAATAGACCCAATATAAGGAATAAATATAAAAAAAATGTAAAATTCGATTTATATATTTATTTATACAATAATATATTGTTAATAGAAATATACAAACATATATCCCGTATATAATATAAAAAAAAAATATATATAAAAAAATAAAAAAATAAAAAAAAAATAAAAAAAAAATAAAAAAAAAATAAAAAAAAATAATAATAATAATACCAAGTCGGATAGTGTTCCAAACATATAAATATATAATTATATAATTATATAATTATATTCTGAATATAAATATACAAATATACATGGCGACCCCTATAAAAATATATAAATCAATAAGAATATAAATCTATAAATTATAAATAAAAAATTTAAAAATATGAAAAATACTAAATAAATAAACCTAAATCAACAAGAGAGTATCGATCTTGCCACCATTGTATCTCTGATATTTGGAATTTCAGAAGAAATTATCGATGAATTGGAAAAAGTAACAGCAGTTGAAACCAATCAATCCAATGAACCCAATGAAATCAATGGATAACTTGGAGAATGGCCTTTCTCTTCAAATGCTTCGTTATCTGCATGCTCACCGACAAGAGATGAAAAGATCGAAGCCAAAAAAAGAAAGCACTGTCCAAAAGCCGACATGATGAAGGAAAGTGAAAACTGAATACTGTTGGCGTGAAAGGAAGGGAACAAATGATAAAAATGATAGTTTTAGGAAATTTACAGATGATATTATTTTGTACGTATTTTTGCACCCCCATATCATTTATTATAAATTAAAAAAAAATGGGTAAAATATTATAATATAAGCGTTTAAAAATATTGCGCCTTCATCTAAAAATAACTTCCAAAAAATAATTCATAGGATATTTTCGATAAAAAAAATACTAAAGACAAAATACGATAAAGCATTCCTTAAAAAATTATTTTATAAACTATATTGAATTAAGTATCGAAAATCACTTGTTTAATTAACTTAACTTATTTATTAAAAATAAAATAATTTCAGGTTGATTTTAACCCATAAATTAATTTACTGTGTTTTATAATAATACTTATTTTCATTCCTATTTTTTGATAGTGAGTATATTGTAAACATTTAATGGTTGTTATGATTTGATAGCATATTTTAAGTATTTACACAACAAACAAACTTGCCCCATGAGTTATGAGTTTTTAGGATGTCCTCATGATTATTTTGGATACTTAAAAATGTTAATAGAAAATGGAGTCACATTTCTTTTTAGTTTGTTTATAAATTATTGATCTCCGACTTATTTTACTTTTTCTTTGCCCACTTGGTTGAGTTAGGCTTCGATTTAACAGTATTATAAATAAAAATAATCCTAATTTGAATCATAATTTATTCAAATGCCAAATAGGAGGTTGGCAAAAATTCATAGAATTAATTAGACCATATTAAAAACAAGAAGTAGGTCTTTGTTTGGATTTTGTCGGTCCTTAAATATTTATCTATGCAAATTTATAAATTATTTAACTCTGCTCGGAATGCCTTTCGTCCTTACACTACTGCGATAAAAATAGCATGCATTAAGCTCTTCTAAAGACTGCCCAGTCCAATGACATCCAGATCCTCAAAGAGTTCCTCGGTGAGTACAACCACTAAGACTCTTATCTCTTTGAGGGCGGAACGGAAACTCTACTTTGCGGATTTTTGCAGAAAATCGAGAAGAACCTCGGGAGAAGCATCACTGGCAATTACTTGAAGTTGGGTCACACTGTGGTCTCGATTGACAACTCCTCGTCGAAGGAGTACTGCGTGGTGACTGCCGAGAATGATGATGGAGTGGTCAGCTTTAAATGCAGGAAGGTCATACTAGGGACTCCCATAGCAGTGTCGCGATCTATCAAAATCAATGAACTTTCGGATGCCAAAAGACTCATCTTCAACAACCAAGTGAGAAACGTCGTGAAAAAATCGTTCCTTATAAGTAAAACTCCCTTCTGGAGGCACAAAGGCTTCACAGGTGACATACTCTTCTCCGAAGAATTCAACATCAACATGGGCCATGACATTTCTCCGGAAAACGAATCTTGTGGAATTCTGGTGTTGTTCCACTGCGGCAAGAAGCACGACCAATGGGAAAAGCAGTTCCCAAACTCTATTGCCAGGAAAGCCTATTTGTGCGAATTGATGGGCAAGATGTTTTTGGAGAACTACAAGGCGGGAGATCGTCATTCGCTGCTCGAAGACATGGTGTTTGTGGAGAGCGGATACTCTGCTAACCAGTTTATAAAGAGCGGGTTCCAGTCGACCACGAAGCCAGGCAAGTGTTTGATAAACAATAATATTGTGCAGTATCTTTTTATTATATTAGATGATATGTAATTATCTTATTACAAAAGAAATACCAAAACAAAGATAAATAAATATAAAAATATACAATGAGTGTCAATAAAACTCTTAATAGTTGAAAATTAAAAATTCAATAGCTTTAATATTTTGATATTGACATTAATAAGAATGGTCTGCTGGACTCGCTTCCAGAAAAAAGAGTCAAAAATAAATTATAAAAAAAAAAAAAAACTGATCATAACTATTCCGATTAACCAGGAAAAAACATAATATTCCTTAATTCCCTATTATTTAATATTTTATTAAAAGCATTCTGTTGGTTCAACATGTCCATCAATTATCATAAAAAATAGCAGATTAAAAGTGTTTTGAAAGAGATAATAAATATGCATTCAAAATAAAAAGACATCTACTACATCCCGATCGGTGATGAAGCCGAAACCCTGTTAACTTTTGATAATTCATTCTGGAGTAAAAAATAATGTAGGAAAAAAACAAGAACTGTAAATGTTACTTTTCTGTGCTAGAATTACTTATAGTAAAAAATGATAAGGTTCCAAAAATAAGGGGGTATAAAATCATTATTCATATTTTGTCGCGAGATGAATAAATATCAACAAAAGCAGTAGTCATTTATGTATTTCTTATTCAACACCGCCAGCCCAAGTTTCATGGCTTCTTCATTGCTTTCAGTTAATAAGATTTCTTGTAGCTTTACACTTTTTTCAAGTTGATCAATTATCAACCCTTTCTTCAGGAGTTCCTTCCGAAGAATCATCTCTTCCTTCACATCTAATCCTACGACGACAACGGGAGGAGCATTGTTTCTGTTCTGGTCGTTGAAACTCCGTAGATCTGTTTTCAATTTCTCGTTCTATTTTTGGAGTATTTGAATTTCCTGTTCAAGTTTCTGATCTTTACTGACAGTTGGCGAAGGAGTTGGATTCGGTGCTTGTTTTTTTATTGAAGCCAATTCCGTGAGGACCTGTTCCAGATTGATGTGGAGTTTTGTCTTTTCGAGTACTGCATTGTTCAGTTCTTTGCCTTTTTAGCTGAGTAATTTACTGTGTTCTTCCAACAACTTATAATTATTTAGCTACATCTCTTTTTTGGCTTTCTCCATCTTCTAGAACCTATCTTCGAGATTTTTGTATTTGGATTGCTCAAGCTTAGTCAGGTTTTTGGCTTGGTTGGCTTCGTGTTCATTTTTCAGTGCGTTCTGGTAGTGCTTCCCGAGTTCATCTTTAAGAGAAGTGATCTGGACAGTAAACTATTTCTAGATTTTGGCTTGTAGTTTTACTTCGAGTTATTAATTCTATTTTTTTAAGGTTGTGATTTGCTGGCTGAGACTGTTCTCAATTCTCAGCCGAGTGGTCTCAGCTTCCTCTGCTCTCTTTCTGTAGTGAATAACAGTCTTCTCCCAGTCCGAATTTTCCTTTTTCAGTTTTTCGACTTGACCGCCGAGATACCTTTACAAACCCTATTTTTCAGCAGTCAAAAATCGAGTTTTTTATTCTACTTTCTTCTCCCAGTCCTGCTTCACTTGGTCCAATTATCTTGTCTTGAAGTTGAGTTTTGCTGAAACATCTCGCACCTCTTCTGAGAGCTTACGGTCTTTTGTTTGGATGCTAAAGAGCGACCCCTTCAGTAGATCTCTTTATTGAGTCATGCTCCTTAATCGAGAATTGTATAAAGTTCGCTCGGACTCCAACAATTCCTTCATATTGGCCAATTCGGACTCCAGGGACTTCAACATTCCCTCTAGCTCCAAGTTCTCCCTCCTGAAGCTTGCTTCATCGTGGGGGTCGAACTCTGAGCAACGAAGCGTGGGGTTATAGTTGTGCAGGAATGTCTCGTCCTCCCTACATGAAGCCTTGGTAGTCTCGAAAGAGGTGCTTTTGATGGACTTTACATCGGAGAAGTGAACATAGCTGCTTTTAGGCATTTTTATAAGAGTTGCGTAGTCTTTGCTGTTGTTCGGCTGAGGAGGAGAGTTTTGATTGTCTTTGGGTTGACGATTGTTCGAAGGCTCGAGTTGGCCTCCCGCGATCCGGGAGATTTCCCCTTTTACGGATGCCAGCTCATTTTTCATATTGTGAAGGTTCTAGTAAATTTGCTCCTGGGCCGAAGATTGCGTTCCTCTGCAAGTGCTAGACTCTGAAGGAGTTCGTTTGAGCGTATCTGCTGGCTCGGTGACCCTGTGGACTGTTCTGAGTTTGATATGGTTACTAATGGGCATTGACTCTTTCCTGTTGAAGGTGTTGGAAAGAGGCTGGAATGAAACACTGGAAGCATGGTTATGAAGCCATCTAGATTAATAGTCGTAACTTGTCTTCATTACTTTTTTTTGTTCGATGGTTTATGCTGTTTTTTTATATATTTTTTGAGGGGGTACTAGTCAAACAAACTTTCGAAACTGATAAATATATGTATAATAATAATATAATATTATAATAATTATATCAAAATATTGTCTATGTAGGTAGGGTAACTCGTGTTTTTTTTATTGCTTTTATAATATAATTATTATTAATTAATTATTCTTTTTTTGAAAAATATGAAAAAAAAAATTGTGTTTGGCCAGGTATGACACTTTAAATATATTACTATTTTATTTAAGATACCTACAATCAAATATAATTTGAGTTGATTGACACACTTTAAGTTATTTTTATATATAAATATAGTGTAGAATACAATCAATTGTTGTGATGGTTGTTTCGTATTTTAAATACTACTAATAACATTACAAAGTGATATTAATGAAAAAATACGGAATAATTTTTAATTGATTCCCTTATCAAAATAGTTACTTTGTTATTTTTTGAGGTTAGGTATATTGTGGATCTCCTAAATTTTTATATTAGATTGAAAATAAAGAAAATACAATTTTAAATAATACTTTTAAAATGACTCAAAGTAAAAGTTTATTTTATTTTGAAATAATATAATCCAACCATAAGTCACATATTTTTTGACAGGTATAATTGAACATATTCGTTCTAACAAAATGGGACTTGTTCTAATCTAGGGGGGTGGATTATTGGTGATACAATAATAATAAAAACTAAGTTCCGTTCCTTCTATCTAATTTTTGTTTCTACATAACAATATATAATAAAATGAATAAATTAATAAAAGAATAAATGAATAAGAAATGATAGAAAAAATAAAAAAAGATAGCATACACATAAATTAAATATTTGTTTTCTTATCGCTATGATCAAACTTTACTCATAAATGTTATGATATTCCCAAATAAAGAGTTAAACCAAATGCCGAAATCAATAAAATACATAGAGGCCATCCAAATAAAGTAAAAAATATTTATTTATTCTCTAAAGGATTGCATTATATTAATTGGCTCAGATACTTCTGAAACATGCAACGAGTATCTCTGTGAAAACACTGACATTTTAACAAGATATATTGTTGTATTTAACAAATTGACAGTATCTGTGATTTAAAAAAAATATAATTATAAAATAGAAATGGACTTGTATTTAATTTATAAAGCAAAATATATCTATCAGTATAATTATTATTTTTCTAATTGTTATTTTTGTTTTTGTTTTTTAAAGATACAGATACTGCAAAATATCTCTTATCACTCAAAGTTCACGTCCTTTTCCACCTTTCTTGGAAGGAACAGCAGCCTTTCCTTTTCCTTTAGCTTTTGGGGGAGCAGTCTCTTCAGTCTCCTCAGTCTCTTCGGTTTCTTCAGTCTCGTCATCCTCATCTTCATCTTCCTCGGTGCTGGAAGATGATGACGAGCTGGATGAAGAGCTTGAAGAAGAACTTTCCGATTCCGATTCTTCATCTTCATCGTCGTCTTCATCGTCTTCGGTTTCTTCAGTCTCTTCGTCCTCTTCAGTTTCTTCCACATGCTTGCCCTTACCCTTACCCTTGGCGGCAGGCTTGGATACTGGTTTGGCAGGAGCTTTGCCTTTGGCGGCGGCAGCCTCGACTGAGCTGAGGAGGGTGAGGAGCATGAATGCGATAAAGAGAAGCTTTTGTAAAATACTCATTGGAGGTTGATCGAAAGTGTTATTGGATGTGGGTGATTTTAAATAAAAATAGATATTGATTATTATTATTATTACTACTGTATAAGTTTAAAGATCGTATCCAATTTTGTAAATATTTTTGTTGTGGTTTTCGATATTCTATTGTTATTGGATGCAAATATATAAATATTAACTTAATAATAACTGAATGTTGCTATGTTGAAAAACGTAACTTTTGCTTAGGTAATTTTTCGTTAGCCTGAGACCTTCTTTTGAGAGGGTCAGTCATTGGGGGGTATTCGTAATGATGCAAAATACAAAATGTTGTCTAAGAAATAATATTTATGTTTAAGAGCTGTTTCTTAATTATTGGAACGATATTTTTTTTAAAAAAGATCTCATTCATTATTAAAATATGGCATTTATTAAATTTTCTTTTTAGTTTATACTTACGACAATATCCTTATATATGCCATATACCCATATTTTTTTATCTTTAAATATAATGTCAAATAATAAAATTATAAATAAAATATCAGATTTAACTAAACAAAAAACTATTAATAAATATCTTTTTTGTCTTTTTTAGTATATTATTATTATTATTACTAATTTATTTATTTTTATATCACACAACAACATAAAATGTTCCTAAAAAGAATCATCCCTCGAACTCCACTCACCACAAGCATCAAACGGTTCTTTGATCTCCACGAATACCAGAGCAAAGACCTCATGAGAAAGTATCACATTCTCGTGCAGAACGGAGCCTTGGCCACCACTCCTGATCAAGCATTCGAAGTTGCCCAAAAACTTGACCAATCGGGTGACCTTATCCTAAAAGCACAGGTTCACGCCGGAGGACGAGGCAAAGGTACCCTCACAAGCGGACTGAAAGGTGGAGTGCAAATTGTGAAGACTCCCCAGCAGATCAAGGATTTGACGAAACAGATGCTCGGGTATAACTTAGTGACCCATCAAACCACTAAACAGGGACTGAAGGTATCAGCTGTTCTGATCCACGAAGGTGTTGATATTAAAAGGCAGATCTATTTGGCCTTCATCCTCGATAGAAATACCCAAGGACCCGCCATTGTATGCTCGATCAAGGGAGGAATCGATATTGAGGACGTTGCTAAGTAAGATCCTAATGCAATTAAGCTGATCCCCATTAACATCGATACTGGGATCACTGAGGAAATTCTCAACAGACTCGAGAAGGAGCTTGACCTCAAGACTGTCAAAGGTTTCAGAGAAGAGGTTAAAAATCTGTACCAGCTCTTCACCAAAACCGACGCCGTCCAATTATAAATCAACCCATGGGCTGTCAATCCCCAAGGCCAGGTACCAATCCTCTCGAATTACACATATTTCTGCTTCATTTATTGTTATTTATTATTATTTCTCTTAGATTTATTGTGTTGATGCCAAGATCGGTATTGATGACAATGCCAAATTCAGACAAAAAGAACTCGTGGACCTGAGAAAGAACTCGCTCTGTGCTGAAGATGTTGACCCTCATGAAGATCAAGCAATTGCTGCAGGTCTCAACTATGTTGCCCTTGATGGAAACATCGGCTGCATGGTCAATGGCGCAGGATTGGCTATGGCTACTATGGATATCATCAAATTGAAAGGTGGAGAACCAGCCAACTTCCTCGATGTCGGAGGAGGTGCGAGCGTGGCGCAAGTCAAGACCGCTTTCGAGATTTTGAGTTCTCATCCTAGAGTGAACACAATCCTAATAAACATCTTTGGCGGTATCATGAAATGTGACGTTATCGCGAACGGGATCATCCAGGCAGCCAAAGAAGTCGACCTGAAGGTGCCTCTTGTCTGCAGACTGACAGGGACGAACTCGAAGGAAGGCAACAAGTTACTGGAAGAATTCAATAAGGAGTACAAGAAACTGAAGATCGAGGTGGCCGACAACTTGGATGATGCTGCCGTCAAGGCTGTCGCTACTGCGAAACTGGAACAAAAGAACAAAAATAAATGATTTTCTAAAAAATATTAATATATAGATATTGTCAATTTATGATTGCCATAATGATAATAAAATTAGTGAAAACCATCTGTATTAAATTTTTAAAAATTTAAATATTTTATTCGATAAAAAAAAAATGACAACAGTGACAAAAAAAATATTATCAACAAATATGCCACATGATAAATATTTACAACAAACGGCGATATATATACACATTTTTACAAGGAGATACGATTTTTATTTATTTATTTAAATATCTTTTATTGTGTTCCTATCAAATCACTTCTTGCCCTTCTTGGCTGCTTTGGCGTCCTTCTTGCCTCCCTTTCCAGCAGGTGCTTTGTCAGCAGCCTCCTTTTCTTTGGCCTTCTTTTCTGCTTCGAGAGCAGCTCTCTTCTTCTTGATTGCTTCCTCGTTGATTCGGATGGTCTCGGCGTCCATTCTGATGGTGGTATGGCAGGTTCCGCAGTAGAATCTATCCCAGTGCTTGGCCATGTAGATGCCTGGTCCGCAGTTGGGACAGGGCTTCTTGTTGTAGGTCACGTTTCCTTTGGCATCAACTCCGTAGAGACTGAGGGTGTGCAGTTTGACTTTCTTGTGGATGTGTTTGTTCTTCTTCTTGGTGGTGTAAGCTTTCTTCTTCTTCTTTTTCTTACCTCCGTCGAGTCCTGCAGTCAGGTACAAGTTGGCCGATTCGCAAAGACCCTCGAGCGTGAAGAGAAGGTGTCCCTGGTAGACCATGTTGACTTCTTGGGAGAGTCCAAGGGCGGCGTAAAGATCGTTGATACTATGTGAGTTTTCAGAGATCTCGACAGCCTGTTGAGTACCATCGAGGTGGTGAATGAATATCTGCATGTCTTATGGTTTTAAAAATATATGTATATATTATATTATTAATATTTAATAATCCGTACAATATATTGTAATTTAATATGTATATATTTATTAAAAAAATACATTATTTCTCTCTCAATTTAGAAAATATAACAAAAAATAATTAAGGATTCTTTAGATTTATATTACACATTTTCTTCGTTTCTTTGGCATCAAATATGTATTTAAGTATTGTTTGGGTCTGTCTATTGCTTGTTTTTTACAAATTCAAGTTACGCAATCAATAATAAATATGGCAACATGACTTTAGAACGTCATTTGATATTTAACAAAACATATTTATGAGTTTTTTTTTTTGAATAAAATACAATTTTTTGTTTTCCTATGCATTTTATTTATTAAACAAGATAAAATGGATTTTATTGATTCGTAAGCTGGAAAGAGATGATTAATGAAAGATATTCGTCTGGAATTCATCAGAATCCGAATCTATTATACGGATTTAAAAAATGAAATATTCGGATTCTTTAGTCCAAAAATTATAAATTATAGCCATCCAACTCAAACTCACTTCTAAAAGCAGTTTGCAATACCTATTTCATTTCATCAAAACATATGTATAAACTCATTAATATAAAAAATATAAATAATATACAAATATTATATTTATAGGTATTTAGATACATAAACAACAAAAACCTAGCAAACAACGTTTCGATCTTCTCAAATTCATCTCAATACATTTTTTATATCGTCAATTGCATACGATGAATTCATCCTTTTTCGAGAATTGCCATTCTCCAATCCTTGCATCTTCTCCGGTCACCCTTAACAACAATCATGCGGCTCTATGCAACATTGATATTGACTGCCATTCAGATCGACCATCCCCCAAACCACTTCAATCAATTAATTCAATGGAGGAATTCAACTTTGGCTTTCGGAACTAAAGGGACAATATCTTCGAAGAAGATATCTTCCCGATATTTCGACGCCAGCTCTCCATCGACTCACTTAATCCACGCTAATAATAACAGTTTCTTTTTCAGTTGGACGAGTCCAATCATTACTCTCAACTAATGACCGACCCTGTTCCATCACTATCATTATTGACCAGTCAAGACCCAAGACTCCGCAAGCAGGATCAGCTCTTGACCATCCCGATGTAAGATCTGCGAGTTTTTGATATTAGTAGAAAAATCAACAAGACTAAAAAGAAAAAGCTTGACTACAAAAAAAACATCTGTGGGTACGTTACCAAAAGAATAATTCGTGAGTTTCTAAGTGAGACCTACAATGAATTTGTAACAACTCTGTGTCAGAAGCACAACACAAACTACTAGAGTCTGAGAACGTACTACCTGGGGAAGGTGGAGCACGTAACAGGTCCGAGACACCTTCCTGCACTTCTTGTGCCTAAGGACAGTGCCTAAATAGGTATCAAAGGAGCGTTTCGGGAGTTCTTCTCCTGGTTCATCAAAGAAAGGTATCTGCGCTATCTCCTATGTGATGGCAAAATGGCCGATCGAAAAGCCTATATACATTTTAAGAATGAAGTGATCGCCAAATATCTGCGGGTTACCATTGCAGACTCTAGAAACTAATAACAACAATAATAATAAAAAAGAATATCCAAGCATATGATCCGTAATGAACAAAAAAAATATGCAATCTTAGAAAATTAGACTATTGAAGGATGAGCAATAAGTAAATGGATCTTTTTGAAAGAAGAGGATAATTTTATTTTTCAAATTATCGAGGGAGTTTTATCTTTTTTCCATAAGTTAGGCAACACTCAAATAGCAACCAATTCATTGTTGCTAAACTAAAAAAAGAATTTATTGAAGGCAAAGGATTTTTAGAAAAATAAAATAGGTGGCTTTTTATAAAGAAATGGATGATCAGATACTAGGTAAATAAAATGATTTTTCGAAGTGACTGACCAAAAAATAAAAGACAAATCGAGAAAGAAATCGTTTAGTAAAGAAATAAATACATGAAAACTGGATTTATTCAGGATGACACTTTATTTGTTTACATATTTTTTTTTTTTGTTTGTTTGTGTGCGATTCATAGAAATTTGTCTGTATCAAATAATACTAATGCATTATCATTTTAGTTATGTTTTAATATGATATATCTATGTGAACATTCTAACTATTATTTAAAACTTTTACATTGTTAGTTATTTTACTTGTAAAAAATATGAAATTGTGTATTTGTATGTGCAATATAATAAAAAAGTAAAAATCAGAAATCGTATACCCTTTTTCTTTAGACTTCGAGTTGTTCTTCTGATTTGAGTTTCTCTTCGAAATAGACATAGGACTAGTTTCGCTTGTCGTGATCCAGGATATGATAGCTGTATATCATTATTGTTCGCATACCTAGCGATTTGTAGCAAGCTCTGGCCAGCGTGACCAAACCAGATGTACTTGTCCTGCATATAACGTATCTCTGGTCGATGAACACAAACGTGTTGGGATTCATTACATACCGGTACAACCCGTTCATCACGTTGTCCTTCTAAAGTTTACACTTGTAGTGTTTTTTTGTCAAATATTTGAGCCATAAGGTTTCTTCATGGCCAGGGGTATGCTAGTGCAAAACAGGCGATGTTGTTGATATCTATACTTTATATTAAGGCTTGCAAAAACTAAAGTATTTGCCGACTGAATCGTACACCATTTTTTAATGTGAATCGAAATTTTATGGCTCTAAACCTTTCACAATCGAATGAATTATATCGACGAGGTATTCATCTTGAATTGCATTAACTGTTATGTAATACAGGGTTCCAAGACCAAATTTTCCTGTCTCTGAATATTTTGAAGCAAACGCGAATATCTTTTGTTCTCTCTTCGGAAGGCTCCGGTTGGTGTGTGCCAAAACATAAAGCATCCTATCCAGAGTCCCCCACCGCAGACTCGGATGTCGTTCGGCCTATAACATTGAATCGAGGATCAACTCACTCAGCAAATGTAGTTTCCCATTTCCCATATTGAATTTGCTGAATACGTAGAACACATGAGACAGATTCTTCATCGTTTCGGCATTTTTTATGACGCGTGAAGCGTAAGTGGAAAGTGAATATTTGAAATCTTCACGGTAAACATGTACAGATTTCGCTCCCTTTTTTTGATTTGATTAGGTTGCTGCATCCTCGACCTGTTGCTTCTGTTTCTCGTAGTCTTTAAAGAATCTAAGACACAGCATCTCTTCCACGAGACTGAATCTGCGTCGGATTTCCTTGATGACTTTCAGATTTGGTTCATACGACTTCAGAACTGAATCGAGAAACTGGTTGCACAATGGTTCTAGTTTGCTAATACATTTCATGATTTCTGGCAACCACTGATCTTAAGTTTTTAGATCCGTCTCCACAAGTTTGTTGAGCTACTGTTTGTGAATATCAATGGCATAATTGGAGAGTTCAAGAAACAGGATATTGGTGAGGGAGTTTTCGAGCGACGGAGAGCACTGCTGACTATTCAGGACTGTATCGAGTGGGAACAGGGTTCGAAATTATGATTTATGGTTGTGGATGCGTTGAGTGAAATGGGCTTTATCTTCGAGAGTGATTATTGATTTTTAGATGGAAGTGAGACCTGTGCTCAGTTCGGTGAGGGATTTACAGGGCTGTAAGAGAAATGCTTCCCATTTGGAACGCTGCTTGAAAAAGCAGCATGGAATGTTGAGAATAGATCTAATCATTATTAATTTAATAGAGATATATTTATTTTAGATCTGGTTTTTTATCTGGCCTTGAATATGTATAAATATACAGAAAGTTCATTGTAAATCTGCTATATTTTTTTTATAATATAACACTTTATCAACATATCAAATAAACACAAGGTTTTAAGTTTTAATGTTATCAGAAAACCGCATTAATATCGTGGATTCTAACAAGAAAAATATAATATGCATATATGCCAATAGATACATATATTACATTATTACTTTATAATAAACTATTACATATAATAAACAGGACATTAGGTTAATGTTCTCAAGGTACATGATTCGCAATAAAACATTAAATCTAGTCTCTCGAACATCCGCATTGTTTTCGATTATGACCTATACTTCCCGTAACGCAATTTCCGCATTCAATCTAAAGCCCCAGTCATAAACTCAAGAATAGCTTGCTCCTTTCGATGTAGCTGTCATCGGGGGGGGCTCAGGTGGTCTCGCATTTTGCTTCGAAGCAAGGAAACATGGTCTTGAAACCATCCTCTTCGACTACGTCCAGGAAACTCCCCATAAGACTCGCTGGGGCATTGGAGGCACTTGTGTCAATGTTGGTTGCATCCCCAAAAAACTGTTCCACCAAGCCGCTCTGCTTGGCTCTTCTTTGGTCGATGCTTCCTAGTATGGTTGGGATTTAGGGGTTAACAAGCGTGAGTCGAGTCATGAACTGAAGGCACGTTTCAGCTGGGAATATTTGGTGAAGCGAATCAACCTGTACATCAAGTCTCTGAATTTTGGCTACAAATCTTCTCTGGACAAAGCTGGCGTTAACTATAAAAATTCTCTCGCCACGATAGTGGACAGCAACACTCTGCTTTATTCTCCGCATAAAGAGATTATTGAATAATTTCTAAAAACTGGAGTCCTCCCAAATAAGGAGTCTGAGACTCGCTAGTTCGGGGTGGTCAAAGCTAAAAGTATTGTGGTGGCTACAGGGACTAGACCCAGCTATTTCTCCGATGAGCAATGCAAAAATAGTCAGTTAGCTATTACCAGCGACGATATTTTCTGGAAGAAGAAACCTCCCGGAAAAACACTCGTGGTTGGAGGCGGGTATGTCGCAGTTGAAATTGCTGGCTTTCTTGGGGAGCTCGGTATCGACGTGACCATGATGACAAGAGGAGAATATCTGCGTAGTTTTGATCGAGATATGGTTAACCTTGTTGTAAAAGATCTGAAGGACAACCGTCACGTCAAAATTGTTGAAACATCCTTGCCTAAGTCAATTTAAAAAACCGTTGAAGATGGTCGGCTAAAAGTGGTGATCGAGAATGTAAAAGACAATACCAGAACTGAAGAGAGTTTTGACACAGTACTTATGGCTGTCGGGAGAACCGCCAATACTGAATACCTGAATATAGACCGACTCGGCCTTGAGGTTAATCCGTCAAATAATAAAATAAAAACATTCAAGTAGGATCTCGAACAGACGAACGTTGAGAATGTTTATGCCTTAGGAGATGTTGTGGATGGACTCCCTGAGCTGACAGGCACAGTCCAAAAAGCCGCTACTTTCTTAGCCCGAAAGATCGCTCTGAAATATAACAAGCTAGAACTATCCCTGGAAGAAATAAAGTCATTAACGATGGATTATAAAGACTATCCTACAACCATATTTACTCCTCTCTAGTATAGTGTATGTGGGCTGAGCGAAGAACAGGCCAAAAAGATGCTAGGCGAAGATAAGGTCGAGGTGTATCACTCGAAGGTAGTTCCCCTTTAATAAAGTTTGTTAGAAAAATACTCAAGCTAAGGAGACGACTTAAAGGTGAGGGCCTATCTAAAAATAGTTACTGATAAAGCTGGTCTCGTTTTCGGGGTTCATTATGCTGGACCGAATGCTGGAGAAGTCATGCAAGGGTATGCTGTGGCGATGAGGATGGGACTGACCAAGGAAATCCTGGACCGGACTGTTGGGATTCACCCCACGGTTGCTGAGGAATTTACAAACCTGAAAATAACAAAAGCGTCAGGCGAGGATCCAGAAAAAACAGGATGCTGAGGTTGAGTTGAGGGGGAATAAATCATGTCTGGATGTGTTTTTTTAGAGAACATGTAGAATTGTATTGAAATCTTATCAAAAAAGAAAATACAATATCTGAACATTCTAAGGAAACCTCTTCACATGATTTATTATGTGTATATATTTGAAAAGGAAGTTATATATACAGAGTTTATATATTGATTTTTTTTTATTGATCCATTTTAATTTATTGATCAATTTCTTTAATGAGATACTAAACAATATTTTAGTATATGCCAAAGCAACAATCGCAAGCAAATAGATCTCTGTTTACTTTTTTCTTAGTTTTTTTTATAACAGTTTCAAAAAATGATAATATACTTTTTTATATTTAGCAATTCTAATTTGTAATAGTTATATAGTTTAATTCATAGAAAAAATACTAATAAAATAATAATAACAATATAATAAATAGTAAGAATAAATCCGATATCGATATCTCTTTCTCTCTATCTATTTAGTTTTATCGAGTAAGCAATGGATCAGTATAAACTTGAAGCAGAAAAAGGAAATGGTACTTTTTCTGTCGTGTTCATGGCTTTGTCTCTCAAGACGAACAAACATGTCGCCATCAAATGCATGAAGAAGAAGTTCGAGTCAATCGAAAAGATCAAGAAGCTCAAAGAGATCCAGGCTCTGAACATTCTATCGAATCACGAAAATATTATCAAGTTGATTGAGGTACTCTTCGATTAACCAACAGGTAAACAATAAATAATACCATCTCTTAATTATTCAATCCTAATCTAGACTTTTTTTATCTTTTGCTTTTCTCATCTTATTAAGTTCCATATTTTCATACTAAAAATTAATAATTCTTATAGGCAAGCTTGCACTCGTATTCGAACTGATGGAAATGAATCTTTATTAAGCATTAAAAAATAAACGAAAACCCATCACCATGCAAAAGATCAAATACTATATGTTTCAGGTTCTCAAAGCGATCGAATTTATGCACCGGAAAAATATTTTCCATAGGGACATCAAGCCCGAAAATATTCTAGTCACTGACGACGTTGTCAAAGTGGCTGATCTCGGGTCCTGCAAGGGAAGGCACAGCCAACCACCTTACACGGAATATATATCCACGAGATGGTATCGAGCGCCTGAATGTCTCATGACTGACGGCTATTATAATTAAAAAATGGATATCTGGGGATTTGGGTGCGTTCTCTTCGAACTTATCACCAAAGTTCCCCTTTTTCCTGGTCGGGACGAACTAGATCAAGTACATCGAATCCATAACATTCTCGGTACTCCCAAACCCGAAATCCTCGAAAGATTCAAAAGCAAGGCAACACACATGTAATTTAATTTTCCTCCGAAACGGGGAGTCGGCCTGGAAAAACTCTTGCCTGCAAATACGGCCAACGATACCAAAGATATTCTCTATAAACTACTCGCATACGATTCTAACGAAAGAATATCAGCAGAAGAAGCCTTAAGACACGAATTTTTTGCAGAGTTCCATTACTTGCTTGATCGAAGAAATAATAATGGCCTCAGATCCACCATAACGACCATGCTCAGACCGAGTCACAACGAGAAAAGTGAAGAGAAGGACAAGGACAGCGACTCAGGAAAGGTCAAGGGTCAGCAGTCGTTGCCCAGAAAGAACCCTGGCAGGAAGGGTGGGTCGAGGAACAATCTGGACAAAGAAGAGGACGGGAGTTCGGGGAATGGAGGAGTCATGCCCCGACTGCCTGTGCTGGAGAAAACCAATAATTCGACAGTGGCAGGTGATAATTACAAAAAATCATTCTACGGGAAGAGGAATAGTAATGAGTTTAATTTTGCTGTAGTGCAAGGACGAAAAGCATTCTGAGCAGAGTTAAAAAATATATAAATTTACATAAGTCTATATTTTTATTTTATCTGTTAAGGACCAACAAAATTCAGACAAAGAACTAATTATTTGTATTGCATTATTGTCTAATAAAATCTATGAGTTTTTCCAAACTCTTAATTTCACATTTTAACTATCCAACAATCATGTGACACTAAAAATAAACTCGCAGTAAAAAAGTATGAATCGCAACCACCAATACATATTTAATATAAATTATACATACTTATATAAGAATTAACAAAAGCATTGCAATTGGAATACAGAAAATAAAAATAAATCTGAAAGTTTTCTTATGAATGAAAATTGAAGAAGTAGGTATTTTAACATGAATCTAAAATACGTCATAAAAGTATTTTCCAGCAATGTGTTGTGTTATTTGTGAATACCACATACCGTATTTATATCTTGTAGTATTCATGTGTCTAGGGTTATTACAGCCTAAACCTTCATAGAATCCTATCGAAAATCGCATGGATCCTTGTTTAGAGTCACTTGATTTTAGTGAAGGCTCAAGACATTTGAACACCATCTTCAGATACTCCCCCATAGCTTTTTATTTATAAAGATAAGGTGAATGTTCATGGATTTTCCACTATCAACCCCCGCAATAAACTTGCTTCTAGAAAAAATAAGGACGAAAAAGGTTCATTAGATAAAGTGTGCTAAGTGCTATCATTTTCTCATTTGTTCCCTTGCTTTCAGGCCAGCAGTACTCAACTGTCACTTTCCTTCATTCGGGTCGTCTTTTGATGGGCCTTCTCTTTTCTTCTCTTGATTGTTTGGACTCTCCCTACGGCACTTGAAAGAAAAATGGCAATCCGTGGTATATTTGGAATTCCAGAAGTAAAGCTGCTTAAAGTAATTGCCAGAAAACTCGAAACTAATGTTGCTTCGACTGCTATTTGCTTGTTGATCCGGGTTTGTTGTTGGTTTACCTTACATTTTTACCTGTTTTATTTTAAGTTTTTGTAATTTTTTTTTTGTAATTATTTCTTTATTGTTGTAGGGTGAGCCAAGAGCATGAGCCAAGCAGCCGGAACGAAGGTGGCAGTCGCCTGAACCCCCCGTAACACTGTCCTCCCCTCCCTTTTAACATTGTCCCCCCCGTAACATTGTCCTCCCCCTATTGTTTTTAAATCGAAATAGCACAATTTGGCTGTGTTCGATTCCATTTTATTCCATTTATGGAAGGAATTGGGTTGTACCCAGAGTTTCCATCTTGATCGAGGTGAGAATGTGTCGGCATGCCTATGCAGAGGTTTCCGACTACATACGGGTTGGGTGACATCATTAGCACTATTTTAAAAGGACGTCCATATACTGGGTATACTTTTTTTTATTATGATTAACATATGCCCACTTTGGGAATTGAGCTCGTGGCTATTGAGTTTATTTTCATATACTTGACCACTCGGCATAACTCATTGCCTATCTCTATTTTTAAAACACATGTATTAATGATTGTATTTTTTTTATTTTTTGCGAGCACTCCTTATTAATAATTCCTAAACAAACTTAAAGATATAAGACTATTTTTTCATTTTAACTATCCAACAATCATGTGACACTAAAAATAAACTCGCAGTAAAAAAGTATGAATCGCAACCACCAATACATATTTAATATAAATTATACATACTTATATAAGAATTAACAAAAGCATTGCAATTGGAATACAGAAAATAAAAATAAATCTGAAAGTTTTCTTATGAATGAAAATTGAAGAAGTAGGTATTTTAACATGAATCTAAAATACGTCATAAAAGTATTTTCCAGCAATGTGTTGTGTTATTTGTGAATACCACATACCGTATTTATATCTTGTAGTATTCATGTGTCTAGGGTTATTACAGCCTAAACATTCATAGAATCCTATCGAAAATCGCATGGATCCTTGTTTAGAGTCACTTGATTTTAGTGAAGGCTCAAGACATTTGAACGCCATCTTCAGATACTCCCCCATAGCTTTTTATTTATAAAGATAAGGTGAATGTTCATGGATTTTCCACTATCAACCCCCGCAATAAACTTGCTTCTAGAAAAAATAAGGACGAAAAAGGTTCATTAGATAAAGTGTGCTAAGTGCTATCATTTTCTCATTTGTTCCCTTGCTTTCAGGCCAGCAGTACTCAACTGTCACTTTCCTTCATTCGGGTCGTCTTTTGATGGGCCTTCTCTTTTCTTCTCTTGATTGTTTGGACTCTCCCTACGGCACTTGAAAGAAAAATGGCAATCCGTGGTATATTTGGAATTCCAGAAGTAAAGCTGCTTAAAGTAATTGCCAGAAAACTCGAAACTAATGTTGCTTCGACTGCTATTTGCTTGTTGATCCGGGTTTGTTGTTGGTTTACCTTACATTTTTACCTGTTTTATTTTAAGTTTTTGTAATTTTTTTTTTGTAATTATTTCTTTATTGTTGTAGGGTGAGCCAAGAGCATGAGCCAAGCAGCCGGAACGAAGGTGGCAGTCGCCTGAACCCCCCGTAACACTGTCCTCCCCTCCCTTTTAACATTGTCCCCCCCGTAACATTGTCCTCCCCCTATTGTTTTTAAATCGAAATAGCACAATTTGGCTGTGTTCGATTCCATTTTATTCCATTTATGGAAGGAATTGGGTTGTACCCAGAGTTTCCATCTTGATCGAGGTGAGAATGTGTCGGCATGCCTATGCAGAGGTTTCCGACTACATACGGGTTGGGTGACATCATTAGCACTATTTTAAAAGGACGTCCATATACTGGGTATACTTTTTTTTATTATGATTAACATATGCCCACTTTGGGAATTGAGCTCGTGGCTATTGAGTTTATTTTCATATACTTGACCACTCGGCATAACTCATTGCCTATCTCTATTTTTAAAACACATGTATTAATGATTGTATTTTTTTTATTTTTTGCGAGCACTCCTTATTAATAATTCCTAAACAAACTTAAAGATATAAGACTATTTTTTCATTTTAACTATCCAACAATCATGTGACACTAAAAATAAACTCGCAGTAAAAAAGTATGAATCGCAACCACCAATACATATTTAATATAAATTATACATACTTATATAAGAATTAACAAAAGCATTGCAATTGGAATACAGAAAATAAAAATAAATCTGAAAGTTTTCTTATGAATGAAAATTGAAGAAGTAGGTATTTTAACATGAATCTAAAATACGTCATAAAAGTATTTTCCAGCAATGTGTTGTGTTATTTGTGAATACCACATACCGTATTTATATCTTGTAGTATTCATGTGTCTAGGGTTATTACAGCCTAAACATTCATAGAATCCTATCGAAAATCGCATGGATCCTTGTTTAGAGTCACTTGATTTTAGTGAAGGCTCAAGACATTTGAACGCCATCTTCAGATACTCCCCCATAGCTTTTTATTTATAAAGATAAGGTGAATGTTCATGGATTTTCCACTATCAACCCCCGCAATAAACTTGCTTCTAGAAAAAATAAGGACGAAAAAGGTTCATTAGATAAAGTGTGCTAAGTGCTATCATTTTCTCATTTGTTCCCTTGCTTTCAGGCCAGCAGTACTCAACTGTCACTTTCCTTCATTCGGGTCGTCTTTTGATGGGCCTTCTCTTTTCTTCTCTTGATTGTTTGGACTCTCCCTACGGCACTTGAAAGAAAAATGGCAATCCGTGGTATATTTGGAATTCCAGAAGTAAAGCTGCTTAAAGTAATTGCCAGAAAACTCGAAACTAATGTTGCTTCGACTGCTATTTGCTTGTTGATCCGGGTTTGTTGTTGGTTTACCTTACATTTTTACCTGTTTTATTTTAAGTTTTTGTAATTTTTTTTTTGTAATTATTTCTTTATTGTTGTAGGGTGAGCCAAGAGCATGAGCCAAGCAGCCGGAACGAAGGTGGCAGTCGCCTGAACCCCCCGTAACACTGTCCTCCCCTCCCTTTTAACATTGTCCCCCCCGTAACATTGTCCTCCCCCTATTGTTTTTAAATCGAAATAGCACAATTTGGCTGTGTTCGATTCCATTTTATTCCATTTATGGAAGGAATTGGGTTGTACCCAGAGTTTCCATCTTGATCGAGGTGAGAATGTGTCGGCATGCCTATGCAGAGGTTTCCGACTACATACGGGTTGGGTGACATCATTAGCACTATTTTAAAAGGACGTCCATATACTGGGTATACTTTTTTT
>JAHDVE020009227.1:0-33818 GCA_022606495.2 Halesus radiatus | reverse complement strand
TAATATAGTTTGTCTCTAAAGTAAGGTGGTTGTAAATTGTTAATATTCTATTTTTTAATATTCTATAAAGGGGACGGTATTAGAAATTAAATGTTTTATTATTTAAAACAATTAATAATTAGAATTAATATAAATTAACACAACTAAAAGTTCACAGCGTAAGATAATTAAAAAGTTTTTACATAATTCTCATCTAAATTTGGTATTTATATACCAAGAAGTGTAAATTCCTCTCCATTTACAAGCGAATGCTTTTGATGCAATATAATAGTACAAAAAAGGTCATGGGATTGTTTTAAGTAGGAAACACATTTTTCTTATAACTACATAATTATATTTTTTTAGTATTATCTTGGGTTAAACCATAAAATATTTTTTTTAATATATGAGAAAATAGCACAATTACTCGCTCATTAGAAGATTTCGCGCAAAAATATTTTTTGATATCGCCGATAAAACACAGTTTAACTAAAACTATATTATTTCTAACCTAGCTCATTGATCATGATTAGAAAGGTTCATATTATTATTCCGTTGATAAAGTTAATTTTTTATCTTTGAACGGAATATTTTTATTCCTTTGTAACTTATACGATTGTTAAAAACAATAACCACATATTTTTAACAGAATAAATTATGCACAATAATACCACCTTATCATTTTGAGTAAGAGAAATTGTTCTCAAATTAATTGTATTTTGTCAGCGCGCTAGAGGTGATATTTAAAAATCAACATGTCCTACCGCCGAAAAGCAGGGCTCAGCGGTGAACAACGCTGGCGGCTGGACTGTGAGACAGAGAATTCGTAGGTTAGCGTTCTCTTTCCGTCTGACGAACTCCCCCCCCCTCTCTCCCCGCACGCCTCAGCCCATGTTAACAATCTTCGTTGTCATACATATTAATTTCTAGATCAACTTGTATCTGGAAACTGAGAATACATCAAACGGAGCAACGAAAGGAGAATAAATTAATAAAACATATATGATCAACTTGTATCTGGAATCTGAATACACATTCATTTTAGATCAACTTGTATCTAGAAACTGCGAATACATCAATCGGAGCAACGAAAGAAGAGTAAATGAATAAAAAATAACCGTTAAACTGGAGCAAATTTGTTATATTTTGATGACGAACATACCGACTGGGGTCAGTTGCAAACTGACAACCTTGGTAATGATAAAGGCACTGTTGCCAACTCGTGCAGATGTATCCCACCGGAGCCAAGATAAACGGTGTTAAAGGTAGATCAACAAAGGTCATGTAAATCTTACTAGATCAACATACTACGGGAAGAGGTGATTATATATATATATACATATATATCATATTTTACGTGTTAATGATGGTAATGCTAGACAAATACTTTGTATAATTATTTTTTTTTAATTTTATGAGCGCCAAAAAAAGTTAGTTTAATGAGTAACCTATAAGAATATACAAATAAAATGAGGCAACACATAACATGGAACAATTAAACAATGAGATGGCATGAAATAAAAATCTAACAAAATAACAGAAAGAAAGTGACAGATATGTACATAATGGATTAACAATGTGTTCCTTATTTTATTGATTAGATTACTTTTGTTGATGCTTGTGTTAAGCGAAACCGGTCTATTTTAATTAAAAAAAAATTGTAATTTAAAGTACACAACTGCTGACCCTGTACAAATCTCAAGTGCGCCCCATTGTAGAATTTGGAAGCCACCTCTGGTCGGGAGTCCCAAAATATCTGAAAAAAAACCTTGACTCTGTGCAGAAACGGGCGGTCCGTTTGATAGATTGGACTATCTTATCAAATGGGTTTCAATCTTTGGAGCACAGACGTCGGGTGGGAATGCTGTCCTTGTTCTACCGGTATTTTAATGGAAGATGCTCCGAGGAACTAGCGTCATTGATCCCTTCGGCACCGGTGCATAGTCGGGAAACACGCCAAACGCGCGCTCAACATTTGCACACAGTTGACATTTGTCACATGAGAACGGGTCGCTTCTACGACTCGTTCTTGTGTTCAACAGCTCGGCTGTGGAATGATCTGCCGGCCTCTGTATTTCCTCCATCCTATAACATGGGTCTCTTCAAGACCCAAGTTCACTCCTTCCTATCCTCTAAAAGACCCTCCACACAGCATCCCCAAAGATGATATAGGCCTTGAGGGAAATTATTTCCTTCTTGGTCTCCTGTGTGGAGTTAAAATATATGTAAAAATATATATATATTTTTTTAAATTAAAGATATTTCGTGGTTATAAACAAAGTGACTCTTTTATTTCATTAATATGTGAATCCACAAAGTGGCTGCTTTTTATCAAAATAGACTTTAATTAACTTTATGACGGTCAACAAAATTTCGGTGCGTTTTTCTACCAAATCTGTAGAATCTATATTTCCATGAGTAATAAAAACCTGTTCGCATACTAAAAATATTCATCTTCCGGGCTTATTTGTACAAATATGGGCATTTTTATATAGTTTTAACCTATATTTCCAAGTAACTTCCATTAACCCGATAATTACATTACATTACATGGGTCGAAAATTAGTAGAACTTTTAATTCCATTAGCCTTGAACTCCTGTTTAACTATGGTAATAAATTATATTATAATTAATTAACACTTACATCCTCTCATAATACAAACGATTATATTTCGTTAATTGTTTTTGTTTTTGTTTTTGTTTTGTTTTTGTTTTTAATTTTTTTTATTTAATGTAAATCAAATTTAATAATGTTGTTATTAAGTTCTGCAAGTATTTTTAGTTGTTATTATTGTGACAGGTTGTAGCGTAAAAATGATACGACGGCTAATGTTCTCTCATCTCAAGATTCGTGGGTGAGAATGATGGTGAAGCACAGGGAAGTGGGATGTATTGATTGATACAGTAAATAAAACCCTTGTAAAAGGAAAGAACATAAATTTAATGATTCTATAACCACGTCTATCATGGTTTAGCAAAGAAAAGAGTAAAGAGAAGAATTGATCCCAACACGAAAAGGTTCAAACAATAATTGATGGCTCTCATGGACCGACTCCTCTCCTCAGCATCATGGAAGGCCTCTCCAGGTCCAGATGCTCACCGATCGTAGTAATCTCCAAAAAGAAGTCTAGGACGACTCTTCTGAAGCGCCATCCGCCATAGCCTCTTCCGTGGGGTCCAGACAATGGAATATGCAGATGCTACCTTATGTCCTTTTTGGTCCGCTCATCACTTCTTCCGAGATTTTCACCACAGCAGCAGGCACGCGCGGTTTGGCTTCATCGCCTCACAATCCGGCCATCGATCAATCAATAAAACAAAAAACACACCCACTTCGGGCAAATTTTGTAGACGCCCTCCGACGTCAAACAAAATAGAAAATCAAAAAACATAATCTCTCCCAAAAAACACACGTCGATCACGACCGCTCCAGTCAGGTTATGTCGCCCGCCATGTTGAGTTGCTCCCTTCCGTCCCCGTCTCCCATAGACATCCTCTCACCAATCTCTTCCGTAGACAATTATCCCAATCATAGACTCGGGGTCAGTATTTACGTTACAATTATCATAATGTAGCGTAAAAATGATACGACGGCTAATGTTCTCTCATCTCAAGATTCGTGGGTGAGAATGATGGTGAAGCACAGGGAAGTGGGATGTATTGATTGACACAGTAAATAAAACCCTTGTAAAAGGAAAGAACATAAATTTAATGATTCTATAACCACGTCTATCATGGTTTAGCAAAGAAAAAGAGTAAAGAGAAGGATTGATCCCAACACGAAAAGGTTCAAACAATAATTGATGGCTCTCATGGTCCGACTCCTCTCCTCAGCATCATGGAAGGCCTCTCCAGGTCCAGATGCTCACCGATCGTAGTAATCTCCAAAAGAAGTCTAGGACGACTCTTCTGAAGCGCCATCCGCCATAGCCTCTTCCGTGGGGTCCAGACAATGGAATATGCAGATGCTACCTTATGTCCTTTTTTGGTCCGCTCATCACTTCTTCCGAGATTTTCACCACAGCAGCAGGCACGCGCGGCTTGGCTTCATCGCCTCACAATCCGGCCATCGATCAATCAATAAAACAAAAAACACACCCACTTCGGGCAAATTTTGTAGACGCCCTCCGACGTCAAACAAAATAGAAAATCAAAAAACATAATCTCTCCCAAAAAACACACGTCGATCACGACCGCTCCAGTCAGGTTATGTCGCCCGCCATGTTGAGTTGCTCCCTCCCGTCTGCCGTCTCCCATAGACATCCTCTCACCAATCTCTTCCGTAGACAATTATCCCAATCATAGACTCGGGGTCAGTATTTACGTTACAAGGTGTTTCGGCGTTTAAGGCCATTTTCAAACTGCCGAAACAGCTGTCACAATAATAACAACTGAAAATACTTGCAGAACTTAATAATAACATTATTAAATTTGATTTACATTAAATTAAAAAAATAAATTAAATGGAGTTCTACGAATTAAGCACAAAAACAATTAATAATATGTGTACAGAACATTAATTTTGTGTTTAATTCGTAGAAATCCATTTAATTTTTTTTTGTAAATTTAAAATAAACGAAATTTTATTACTGTTATTATTAAGTTCCACAAGAATTATAGTTTTTTATTATTGTGAATGCTGTTTCGGCGTTCAAGGCCAATTCCAAACTAAATAATATAAATAATTTCAGATCATAATAATAACATAAATAATGTTATGCACTCATATTATAAGAGTATTATATCATGCACTTGTGTATTATGTATCATGTAGATCAGGCTATTACTATTTTTATTTAAAAAATGTAGTATCTACAAATTAGAAACCTTTCCCTTTGTAACTTCTCTGTGGCATGCACTTATACATTATTATACCTTCATATATATTATAAATATGTTACACTTATATACCAACTATGCATCATGTTATTTTTTTTTTTTAAGTTCTGTACACATAATCATTTTAATGTTAAAATATGTAAAAGCCCTTTGGGGCGTTAATGAATGAATAAAAAAAAAATAATAATAAAAATTTGAATAACAAATTATTATTTTTTTTAATTATATTTAAGAGAAGTTAATTGTCCAAAGTCTACAGGCCATAGTTTTCTTGAACTCTTTGATGCATTTATAAAATATTTTTTTAGGATTTCCACTTAAATCTGCGAATCTCTCATTTCCTCGAATATTAGAAACGTAATAACCAAATAAAAAGAATTAATCGTTCGCCCTGTTCGTACTACAAAATCTGCACGTTTTTTCTTTGAATTGCCAGCGTACTGTACCATAACAATGATTTTTTCGCAGAATTCCGTGGTTTCGATTGCGCCCCGGTCGCTAAGCGAGTGGTTAATTCAGGACGGGAAATTTTCATCCAATTAGTGGAGTGGATGTCGCGACGCATACAGAAGTGCCGTAATTGGCCGGAAATGGAAATTGGACCGAACTACTTGCCACTTTTGTGGCGAGATACTTTTATTACTTCTACTTTAAGTTCTTTTTTTTACAGTTACTCCACACAGGAGGCCCTGAGGGAAATTATTTCCCTCGAGGCTTATATCATCTCAAGGGATGCTGTGTGGAGGGTCTTTTAGAGGATAGGAATGAGTGAACTTGATGATTCAATGTTAAACACAAGAACGAGTCGTAGAAGCGACCCGTTTTCAAGTGACAAATGTCAACTATGTGCAAATATTGGGCTCGCGTTTGGCGTATTTCCCGATTATGTACTGGTGCCGAAGGGATCAATGATGCTAGTTCCTCAGAGCATCTTTCATTAAAATACCGGTAGAACAAGGACAACATTCCCACCTGACGACTGTGCTCAAAGATTGCAATCCGTTTGTTAAGAATCTGTTCCATTCACATCTACCAGCACCGCACAGTACAGATCAGTACGGTATAGACACAACAACATTAGTTGCATAAAATAGTCTTTTCATTTCATCTTCAATGTCATCAGTAACGCATTCATATTACAGCATACTCAAACGTAACGTACCAGCACATGCACTGGCCGACACCAGCCGATATTGACGGCTAGAATATTTTGACGTTGCTGGTGACCACTAGTCGTCTGCGCCTGCACAGTTAGCATAAACACATACCGTTAGCACTGCCATCTTTGTCAGTTCCCGTCATTAGACGCCGATATTACTAAAAACTAGAAGATGGATAACGATAAATGGATTGAATTAGTCAGGGAATAGAATTATAAAATCCTTAAACATGTTATGGCAGATGCTAAAGCTTAGTTTACAGGCGTACTCACGTCTGTGCTGTGTCTCTGCTGTACTGTTCTACACTCCGCGGTGCTGGTAGATGTGAATAGACCTTTAAAGGTTTATCTGCACAAGAATTTTTCTACTGTAATATTTCGTTCATGGACATACTCTGGATTTCTAGTAGAAATACTTGATTTTGAGAGTGGATGTCAGTGGTATGATTTCTGGCGCGGTACAAAAACACGTCATGGATTTAAATTTTTTTTTTAAAGGCAAATATTCGCTGGTTACAAATAACCTCCAAATATTTCAAAATCTCCTACTACCATCACACTAAGCAGAAGATGTTGCTGGTGTTGAGATGGGGGATTTAGCCAGATGAGGAATTGAATTAACGACGCCTGGATGAGACTCAAACGCGATGCCAACTCAGTAACGGTTATAATTTATCTTCTTCTATTTCTTTTTACTAACTGGCATCATACTATTACAATAACATATAAGTTGTGGCTATCAAATTAACTTTTCTTTTTAAGAAAGACAAATATTCCCTGGTTACGAATAACCTGACAATATTTGAAAATATCCTACTACCATCACAGTAAGCGGAAGATGTTGTTTGTGTCATAATGGAGGACTTAGCCAGCTGAGAAATTGATGGTTTTGTTTTTTCCCTGTGATTTCCGGCTTTTTTGGTAAAATGAAGTATATAACATTTTTTTTCCTGTAGTTACATGAACTACGGGTAACCGGGTACATTTTAATGGTTCTTAATATTTTATTAAATTATTATAGGTACACATCAGGAAAATATTCTTCTTAGAGTTCGCCTTGGATGTTGGCGATAATATTCCCAGTTTCATTTTACCCAGTATTTTATTACGAGTTTCCCATTTATATTCATATCTTGGATACTATTACTAGTAAGGTTACACTATAATGGATATATTAGAGGAAAATAGACTAACAATTTAAGGAGTTTTTTTTCTCATATTTTCTTACATATTTTAATATTATTATTTTACTATTTTTATTATATTAATTTCTTTACTTATATTTGATCATCTTTCATGTTATATGGCATATTAGGTTTAAATTAACCGCCCAGTCCTGCTACATTAAAAACATAAATAAATAAATAGATTTATACAGAATAAAAATAAAACAACAACGCAAGAGTTCCGCTTGTTCCCAACCGTCTGTAACCAGTGAGACTATGGCATCCACAATTGGGATATTTTGCGATCTTAAAGATAGTGAGGAGGGGAACAGAACGATGGGAAAGTGCCTAGCTATTCTGATCTAGTCACAAAACACGGCTGGAACCATTTCAAACAACGTTTCGATTATATTACCTTGTTTGACGAATATGCTCTATTGGAAAGGAAACGAGATTCACTAAAAACTTGTAAAATTGAATTCATTTGACTTTTTCATTAATTCCTAACTTCAAAAATGGTTCGCCTTTTAAAAATCAAACATATAGGCCAGCTGAAATGTTTAATTAATGTAAGAGTTTCGAATTAATGCTTTTTAAAAAATAGCTAGATACACGTTAAAAAATATATTAAGCGAGGCTTTTTTATGATCACTTAGTAACACATAACACAACCGCTCTCAAACTAGATAACTTAAACCACCTTTCCATCTACTATAGTCCTTTTTACCCATGTTCCTCTCCACCCTCCCCTCCCCCAACTGACATTGTTTAGGCTAATTGATGTAAAACTGTATAATGTTACACTTTACTCGTAGTATTTATCATCAGCTGAGGAAAATTTATAATTGACATGATTTATTGTTTATATTGTTATATATATGTAAATCATGGATTTGCTGTTAATTTCCCCAAAAATAAATAAAATAAAATAAAAGTTTAAAAAAAAACATGATTCTCATATTTGTATTACTTTAATATTTCGATAAATCCACGTAATTTAAGTACAATGGATGATGTATATAATTAATGTATTCCTTCCCTAGTGACGTTTCAATAGCGGCCTAATGAAGAGAGTAAAATCTTAATTTATTTCTAGCGAATGGACAATAATTATTCCAGGAATACTTAAAACTTCGGACAGCGCAGTGCAATAAATTATTCATAAGACACTCCAGTATTTTGCAGTTCCGTTGAATCCATTTTACTTATGAAAATCGGAGGTATGTTTTTTTAATGAGAATACCGCAAAAAAGTCCAAAGTCCTAACTGCCTGGATCAAAAAGGTTATGGCATCATCAAGTTTTGGAAATTTGTACTGTCGAAGGAAGTCAATATGGAAAAATATATATATAGAAAAGAGGTATTTCTTTTAACAGATTTAACAATGCCTCCACCGGATTCTAAACTCTTAAGTTGGATGAAAATGCAAATGGTTTGATCACTCGTATAAATATTGTTTTCTTCAAGTGTATATCTTTGTTACAGAATAAATCAAAACATTTACCAGCAAGTCAGTAGCGATTCGTGGCTTATCTCACTGGGAGGTCAACTGAAGATTAAAAAAATGAGAAAAAAGGTCCGTTGATACAAAAAAAAAAAGGTTGTTCAGTTCTACATGATACCTATTTGTAGAGACAAGATCTAGAGAGATCTCAAGGAATTTCATGATATTACTGAATAAGAAATCAACGACCTGGCAACAAGAAATAATTCGGCGATGCATTAAAATGCCCGTGACTAATGAATAATGTTATTGATCTGAAAAATTTATTTAAAATACGAAAATCACAATTTACCTTTGGTTTTTTTTTTGTTGAAAGGGTATCTTTCGTGAATAACTTATTTTAATAACGACTTAAAATACGATAAAAATGTGCTGATTCTTGCACAATGCTATTCCGTTTAAATTTTATGTTAATGAATCTTCAATTAGCTGCGCACACGGTCGCCTTGTAAATTCTGAAGGATTGCACGCTCGGCATGGTTTCTTATCGAAGCGCTATGGGAATGAAAATGTATGAACCATTTCTTAGGAAAGAAACTTACATGAACGCTGAATTCATAACGCCCATATGGAATTCGTTTCGGACTTGCTTTCGGGCCGTAATACGGACGAGTGGATTTTTAGCACCGAATTTGAATGGCGCGCTCTTTAAAGTATGGTAAAATTATGTTATATGTTTGATTTATTTTCTTATCTTTTATATGAGAGTTCATTGCACAAACGTATGTTAGAGAAAACCGTTAGTGCAGTTAGTATAGAATGTTGTTAATGCTTTTGGGTCAGGGTGGGAAAGAAATACCTGGAATACCATTAATTTTATCTACTCCTAAGAAAAAAATAGTGTTTTGCTGGTATAATAGTAAACACTTAATTTTTTAATTTATTGTTTTGCAGATAATAAAGCAAAAATGTTGAATTCTATTGGGGCGTTTTGATTTAATACAACAAAAACTTAAAATTCATCAATTTTCAAGTTCGAATACATCACATTTAAAAAAATAATTATTCATTTTCCCGATTTATGAATAAGAAAAAATATTAACATTTTATTAAAATCCGCATTTTATGAAACACCTTTTAATTATGCTAATGCGGGGATGAAGAATGGTTTGAAGCAAAAGCATTCTGCGGTGAAAGTGGCGGGTGAGGGGCGGGGGTTAGGGGTAGTGGCCTGGGGTGGTTTAGTACGTGGATAATTAGCCCGGTCCAGTAGCAGAATGGAGGCTGTATGGAGAGGGGTTGTGAGCGAATCCCTTTAATTTATTTTGCCCGGCTGGTTTATTTAATTTATTTTTTCATTACTCAAAAGGGAATGATTTATAATCTTCGTTTTTCTGGCCGAGCAGCGAATCTTTTTAATCCACCAACGGAAAATATTTGAATAAAACATACAAATGTATGATTTTATGTTTTACAGTACATCAAAGACTTGTAAGAATAATAAAAAAATGATTAAAACAAAACATTCATGTTTTATGGGTGAATTTCTTAATATTTTATGATTACCGCGTAAAGGTCCCAAATGTTCCGAAGCCACTGTCTTGAGTCGGTGAGATTGTGACATCCCTAAACGGGATATGTTGTAAAGCTGTAGGGATTGGGGAGAGGAAGAATATTTAAAGCGGAGAGTGGGGAAGAACCCAGTTATTCAGATTTTGTTACCAAACACGGCTTAAGTTATTTTCAGCAATTTCTCGATTCTGAATGGTGGTCGTTCACCAGGGCGGTACTGAGAGTATCAGTATGAAAGATGAGAAAAAATACTAGTTTTTGTCGTTTTCTTCAGTTTTTTTTACAAAACTAGGTCACCTTGAACCTGTTTTAAGGTAAACAGTAACTAGTAACAATATTAGATTAACAAATAACACCGAAGAAATGTACCTAAATGAGAAAAATGAAAGAAAAATAATCTGTTGATCATAGCAATCCCACGATTGTCCCCTGCGAGTTCATAGATATATTTACTACGTACCTGTATCTTAGCATCTTAAATTATATCTTCATTAATAGCAAGATTGCGTTGCCTTATATATTTAGTCAATGAAATTTAAATCTCTTTGAAGATATGAAAACTGTCAATAAAAGCCAAAAGGCAGTCGGGCATGTCTAACCTAATACTTTGACGAATTATGTCACTTGCATAATTCTTAAAATACCCATGAAGATAAAAACAAATCGACTTATTATTTCACGATAAAATTAAGGCGTGATAAGATGATTTTCTAAATATTCTGACGCCATCAATATTCATACATATTTGCTGGAGCACTGATCTCTCGTAAACCTATTAAAAACTCTATTTATATAATTATTATTTCGACCACTTGTGTTATTTTACGTATACCTAACTAATGTAGAATAAAAAAAAAGTATCGCTCTAGTGAAAGACAACCATTCAGTATCGAAACGTTACTTGAAATGGCTTTATTGACTAGAACCGAAAAGCCAAACTTCCTCCAAACTCGCCTGACTATTTACCCCAATTAGGAATTTCATAGTCGAACCCTTTATTCACATAAAAAATATAAATAAATGCGGATTATTATTGAATTTTAATCGACGTTTAATTTATACCGAAATAGTATCTGTGTTCGTGTTTTATTCAGTGATTTGCGATGGTGACATTGTTTTTGGAATAATAACATTTGATATAATATTTTAGAAGCAATCACTTTGTGGTTTGACATTGTATTAATTAAATGAAACACGTTGTTATAAACCACGAATATATTTTATTTTCACCGACCGGTTTCGCTTAACTCAAGCTTCATCAGGGTAAATATGATAACAGTTATTTCGTTACATGGTTATTATGTTATACGGTTGGTGAAAATAAAATATATTCGTGGTTCATAACAATGTGTTTCATTTACTTAATTAAATAACAATTGAAGTTCGGGTCATATAAGCATAACAAATTAAAGTTTTTCTTATTCTTAATTCGTCAAATCTCTTGTAATATAGTATTTCTACCTCTCTCTTCACTTCTCTCACTCATAAAGCCTTAACTTTTAATGCGTCGAAATACCCATCGGATACGCAAAATTTGTATCCGTTGAACGCCGACGTATCCGATCACTTTATCTCGTAAGCAGTTACAAGTTACAATAACATAATTCGCAAAAAAAAAACATATAAGCAATTACAAAAATAGACTGATTCTGGCCGAGCGCAAATTTGC
Organism: Halesus radiatus; assembly: GCA_022606495.2. Classification (NCBI taxonomy): domain Eukaryota; kingdom Metazoa; phylum Arthropoda; class Insecta; order Trichoptera; family Limnephilidae; genus Halesus; species Halesus radiatus. The sequence goes on along the minus strand of JAHDVE020009227.1, from coordinate 21,990 downwards.
ACTCGGCACACCATAGAAGTATTAGACCGCAATAGCTCGGCGTTTCAATGGTTAATCATCGTTTTGTTTTCACTTAACCCACACTTTTTCTTGTATACGTATTGTTGTACGCCGTTATTAGACGGTTGGAATTAATTATAAATGTTATTTCTTTGTAATGTTTATGTAAACCCTCTGCCCGTTGTGTACAATATAAACCTTACCTTCTGTCCACACTCCTCTGCTCTGTACGAGAATAATTTGTTCGAATCCCTGGGTCGCGTAGCATAAATCCTGGTGCAAATTTACCGGCAGCCGGTAAGTACTTCCGCACGAGTATCAGATTTGCTTTATTTGCCATATAGCGGAATTTGCTTTAGTTGAACTATGGGTTAATCGGCAGCAAAGATTTTCTAAGTAAACAACTGTAGTATAAGGTTTCAGACAGGTAAGTTCTACCTTAATACGGTCAACGTTACTGGTTAACCCAAATTATGTTGAGTAAAGTTACATGTATACGTGTATACGTAATAAATGGTGTTGATTTCAAGTTTGACCTTATCATCATTATTTGGATATCTGGTATTAATGATAAATTGTTTTATAAAGTCGATAGTTTAATCCGCAATTAGAAACACAATGACCATACATTTATTTAAATTTTATCATTCTAACATGAAGGTAAGCCAGATTGGCTAATTGTCTAACGTAAAATCATTTCGGGAAGCGTTTATGTATCATTAGGGTGGATCGTAAATGTATTTTAAAATTGATTAAATTCTTTAGGAATGCTTTATATCGACATCATCTTCGAGTGAACAACTGTGATAACTGGCTGCGCCAACTGCGATGCCTACGCCAAGGCACTGTAGCGTTTCGTCTTCAATAATTATCTGTATTTTGTGTTGTGGGTAGGTATTTTACTAATGCTGCAGTGTTAAAACATATGAAGTTGAGATATGAAGAAGAACGAGACAACCATTAACTCTCTTATATAACTATTCTGTCTCTTTCATACTCGATTGTCCCTTTCATACTTTCGGATATATGTTTACCACAACTATCTCCTATGATAATGATTTAATAAGAATGAAATCATGTAATTAAAATCCTTTGTTTTTCTGAAAAAATATTAATTAATTTTTCAAAAAAAAGCTTCCATGACTGATATGAAGTTAACTTAGATCTACAGTCTACGGGGATTGAAGATAACTAACCTCACATAAGAGAAGACGACTGGTTCCATGTAAACTCAAAGAGCAAACACAAATTATATATTATTACGTATTGCTATCGACGAATATATCAAAATATATTCACACTCGTCCATTGTAGCGTGAACTAATCGATCCTGTAACGACGGCGTTGTCGAGAGCGCTCACCGCAGCGGCAGTGGGCCTATGCCGGTGCCAGAACCGAGGCCGTTTGAATTAAACAATCCTCGTCTGATTCGCGGAATAGGAACAATCTCCCATCAACGGGCTCGATTGATCGATTGCCGCTTTCACGCTTTCTATCCAAACTAGGTGCTACTTTTGCGAATAGACTTAATATCACTAATTTAATTATTTTCGTTTTTCGGTGCTCTTCTATTCGTGGAAAATTTTGGGAATCATTAATAACAGAACATTTTAAAAAAAAATCCCCACAATAACTTATTAATGAATTATTTCCATTTAATGCCAAGTTTCTCGAAGCAAGATTCGAACTCAGGCGATACTGGATCAACCCACGTCGTGCTTAGTTCTTCATCATAACACAATCTACGATTTAACCTTTTAATGATAAAAGTTTAATGAATAAATTACTTTTTGTCAGATTATTGTAATCCGGGAATATTTATCTTTCAATTATAGCTCTTAGAGATTTCTGACCATCTGTAATAAATGTCTTTACTCCCGCCAGTATTCTGCTATGTCCTTTCAGTTGTTCATGCCTAAAGATGCTTCAGATCTCCCGCTGCTCAATGTCCAACAATTTTTTTATAGAGAAGCTTCTTTGGTGGTCTAACATCTTCCATCGTTACCAAAGTTCTGCCTGTGGGGCCATGGCAGTTTTATAAATCTTCTAATTAATGACAAAAACTACACATAGAAGTTTAACGTAAATCTAATATTCATATTCTATGTGCAACATCTAGAATAAACAGTGTTATTTGGTAAATTAATCATAATTAATAGACACAATTTATAAGGAGATAGGAAGACAAATCAAAGTATCAAATTACGCAAGATAAAAGATCGAGGTAGACAGTTCACCCGAATTGCGCAAGCAGGTTACAGACAAATCATCGGACCATCCTTCCTAATTAGTTGATTGCTAGCAACGTACTTGGCAGTGCCAAAAGATTCCCAGCTCTTGGCCAAGGGATAAAGGTTTTATAACCCGGCAATGTGCAAATAAAAATATATATGGTATTTAACGTACATTGTTGTTTGCATAGAAATCCTTTTATTTAAATCTAAGTGGCATGTATTCGTCCTAAGTTCTATGGTGAAACAGACTGTAATACTATCTTCCTGGTAAGATTAAGAGACCACGATTGAAGATGGAAAAGTCATGCTTCACTTGAAACAGCTATGGTCCTATGTATAAATAAATATTTAATCATAATAAATAAGAACTTTGTTTAAACTACTGTTCTTAATATATAACTATCTACATGTTTCAGAAACAAAGCTCCCCTCATCAGGATAAACAATGTACTAAACATAATGACAAATGTAGAATCATTTAATAGGATAATATATACAAATCTCACCGAAATAAAAAAGGTAACGATCGCAAAAGCAACTTGAACCCAGTCCCCTGTCTTATCGATCTTTTTTTCTTTTTTTCAGATATATTACTATTTTTCTAATATAATTTCCAAAATTTTTGCTGCTGTCCTTTTGTGATTGAAAAATTCTACCTGAATATATTTGTATCTAGAAAGTGTCTTGAATCCGATGTTTTTATTTATTTATATGGAACGCCTATTGCTTTTCCATACGTCTAGAAAGAATTAAATATTAAAATCAGGTTTATGAGCTTCAATACGTTATTCCAATAAAATTGAATATAAATAAATAGCAGAAATGAGGTTCCTATCATTCCTCTTACCCGTTTTCTCATGTCCATAAATATTCCACGACTATTTCCCTTCTTTATAAAAGCTTATTATAATTTTAATATAATCTCCACCATGGAGTAGAAAACTGATACTCAAAGTTTTCACAGCAATTTCACTCTGAAATTTCAAGGTATGGGTAGTAATATATTTGAATTGGCAACACTATTAACATCATGAGCAATGGAGCAAATTACCAATTTAACTGAATGAATTTTTCTATTCTGACATTTTTATGACTTGCGCAGGATAAGCACTTGTCTACAAAATGGCGAAATGGTGTAAACTTTTTGTGTACTTAAGTCTATTTTGTGTATTTTTATCAATCGATCGGGCGCGGCACTAAGTGCCGGAAATAACGCCTACAATTGAGCGGCCTGTGTTTCGTGCTACGAGCGTCTAACGTGATTATGATCGCGTCATTGGAACATTTCAACAGCGATTTCAATAAGTGCTCATTTCTACCAATTGTGTGCTTTGGAAACGTGAATCCGACTTTGATTAGATTTTCAAGTGGCCCGAGATCGTGTCTGTTCCGTTCTTTGCTAAAACTAAGTAAGGTCAGCAAAAACCGTTAAATAAGTGAGACCCTTGTGAATCTCTAATTTAGTTTTTTAGTATTTTTGTAACTCCCAACGCGTTTTAATATAAGTCTAGTTGTTACTAAATTGTTTCAGTACATATAAACCGAAATATATTTTTTTATGTTATTAGCTACTACTTATATAAAAAGTATTATTATTTGCCATTTCACTATATCTTACTCAAAGCAATAAAACCAAATTTCCCAATAGGAATGACTCACTGATATTAATAACCTAGTAGTGCTTGAGGTGATCGATAGCCCAGTGAGTAGGATGCTCGGCTAGCAGGCGGGTGGATAGAGTTCTATTATTCACAACTGGTACGGACTTACTCCCTTTTAAGAAGAACTTACGGTTAGTTAAAAAGATTCTTACTATCATAGGGTTTACAACGTATTTAAATAAATTAAGTAAAAACCATCCTTATCTACCTTCATATTAATCGAGTGTGGGAGAAATTGCAGGTGTTCTCTATAACGTTAACTTAAAAACATTAGCATTTCCATTAAGCACATAACCTGCAGAAGCGAGGTTCAAACGAACAAAGTAATAGTTTTCTTTCATTTTCGTTCGTACTTTATATTTTCACAACGTTAATATTTCCACGCTGAGATGAACCTTCTATGGGAAAAAAGCACCTGAGATTGAAGCAACGTTTCCGTGGTTCTAATAAATTGGCATAATTCCGTGTTTTTAAGATTCTTCGCGGATAGATTAAAATTCCGAGAATTTTATGTTGCATCGGGTATCTTCAGGGATTACTTCATTTTAAGAATTAAGACGGACTCGTAAGAATTTATACACAAGTTGAAACTCGGAAATTTTGTACGGATCCATAATTTTACTTTACGTGGGGTGGGGAGTAAAAGTAACCCCAATTATTTTCTGAAGGACGGGCCCATTTGTAATGTAAACTAACACTTACTAAGTGATAGTTTTAGGAACACTTCTGCTTTAGCATGCCGGTTAACGTCGTTGTGAGAGGTTGCATCAGATTTTTTTTGCAAGAACTTTTTAATGGCTGATTTGACAAAAAAATCGATATCACCCGGCAGTGTAATTTTGCTTCCCGTTTGGATAAAAGTGATGATAATGATACAGCACACAAATAAGCTGCTCGTAGTAAAACTCCCAATGTAAAAGTTTCTCAATGGTTGGCCGTCGTAAGCGAGGTGAAATGTTGATTGACAATCAATCAATCGAATTGAGCCTTCTATTAGTGTGCTTGGTGTAACCCTAAGTGACCAGCTTAGGTATGGGGGCTCCATCGAAGCCAGAGTGATGTTAACCTCCCAGAAGCTGGGCATACTGTACAAGACCCGCAGATACGTTTTTCATTTATTTTTTATATGAGTAACTCGCAAGAGTCCCAGCTGCCCTCAATCGTCTGGAGCCAGTGAGACTAATTATTATTTCAATTTTTTTTTCATTTTTAATAACTTGCTTACCTACATTCATCATTTACTGTTTAATGTTACATTATTATTTTTTCTGTATTCATCATTTGTCTATACTTATCATTATATTTTAGTATACTCGTACTGTGTAGGATGTTAGGTAACACAATAATGTTCTAGCCGCTAGTTAAATAAAGATATATCTAGCCGCTGGTTGATAAACTATTGCGCTCCGACCAATAGTGATACGTTTCCGGCAGGCCATCGTTATTTTTGGCCGGCGAGACAGGCAAATCGGACACTGTTTCCGGCCGCCATCACGGCGTGGGCTCGCACTGAGCAAACGCCTGCCATTACGATCCTAGACGCAGAGTCGTCAGGTGCGTTCGGCGTGCTTTGGGCACGTGGCCGCCCGCTAATTACATTGTAACTTTGCATTGAACCTAAATATTAAAGCCAGTGACCGGTGCCCTAACTCGCTGTGTCCTGTCTGACGTCGTACGTGTGAGATCCAGAGTCCCTAGACAATACACCTTTTTAAGCTGAAGGGATCGTGACTCCCGTCGCAGACCACCTCTTGTAAGCAGAAATTGTTTCACTCTCTTTTATGTGCTGTAATAACTGTGTCCTTTTGAATATTATGACTGCTTTGAGATTCACCGGAGAGAGATTATCAAGCCTCAGATTAGAATAGATACTGCCCCTTGTTGTGAACCCCGTATGTAAGTACCGTTAAATGTTTCCCCTGTAAAATAAACCTTGTCCAGAAAGCACGCTTCTTTTCACTGGTAGCTAGTTACCTTCCGATATAAGGCTGCGGCCGATCTGCGACTTGAGACAGAGTTGTGATGCCTCTACCAATTGAGCTAACCTGGTGGACTCTGAGATCAGCCCCGCATCTGGCCTCGAGGTAAGTTACACTGTTCCCTTTTATCACTGATGTCCATGTGGGTGGTTCTCTATCACTGGAGCCGTAATTTGGGGACCCATCCTCTTCCCCTCTTATCGCTGGCGGCAAACTTGGGGCCTGTATTCTTATCACTGGTCGCCCTCGCGTGGGGCTTTTCGTCTTTTCTTATCACTGGCGACCAACGTGTCAGTCCCTCTTCCTTTCTTATCAAGGCTGATGACGAAAGCTACGTTTTCAAAACATTTTGATATTTTTCATATTAAACACTGGTGTAAACAAAATATTTTTTTATTAATTTCATTAATAATGACGCCACAAAATTATTACGAATCTTTTGAAGAAATCTAATATTTCTAAAAACTAATCAATAACATTTGCTGTTAGATAAGATTCTGGAAGACTCTTCATTTGTGTAATATATTGGTTTCGTCTGTTTCACATAGATATCAGTATAGGCCAGACAGTACAGTAGCGATATCTGAGAATCTCTTAAGGTTAGACAGACAGATTATTACCAATTAATTTGAAGGACCTCAGCGTCCTGTATCATTAAATCCATTATACTGATTCCTTGTATCCTGTTATTTAATATAATAAATGTAATGAAATAACCAAGTGTTTTTTGTAATTACAGATTCATTTATCTAGAGATAAGTACACAACAATTTGTACAGAAGATTCCTCAGCGTGTTGAAAAAAGAGAGTTAAATTTGAATATTTACCAGAACGGGTCCAAGGGAATTGGGTGGACGTGGAATATTCAACTAAAACCGATCTCTCGAAAAACGCTTGTGTACTGTAAGCAGTAAATTGGCAAACATAGTTCTAGTACCCATCGAGACCTCAATCTAGCAAATAAATCGTTCACAATCTAAATGGTGCTTGATAATGGATTTAACCGCATGCATGGATATATCTGAATAGCCTGGCCCTTCCTCACATTATATCTCATGTACCGACGACATATAACTACACACATCCGATTTATTTTACCGCCTTTTACTAATGTTCGTGTATATATGTACAACACAAATTATTTACATAATTTTGTATTTTTTATTATTTGTTCTTCACGCTTCAGTAAACTCATCGTACCTAAGTTGAAACGTTTTTTTTTGTTTTTTTATAAATTTTTTCTCCATACAGTTTCACTATGCAGTTTCACTATACAGTCTCACTATATAGTTTCACCATGCGGTTTCACTATACAGTTTCACTATACAGTTTCACTATGCAGTTTCACTATGCAGTTTCACCATGCAGTTTCACCATACAGTTTCACTATACAGTTTCACTAAGCAGTTTCACTATACAGTCTCACTATATAGTTTCATCATGCAGTTTCACTACACAGTTTCACTATACGAGGTGTGTTCAAAATAAAAGGTGAATTTTGAATTTTCGCGGGCTGTGTACATTCGATTATAGATTTTTTTTGTCATGTTGGTACACATATGTTTATCATATGTTAGCATTATCGGCCATTTTGGATTAGTAGTTTTTTTTATGACAACTGGAATGTTTAGTCACGTTTTTGTGTGTTTTTTGATTTTTTACTTTGGAAAAAAATGGATCAAAGAATATGTATTAAATGTTGCGTTAAACATAGAATAAAGTGCTCCAACGCACTTAAAATGTTGACTATGGCATTCTGCGAGTCTACTTTGTCTCAGAAAAGTGTTTACAAGTGGTACAAGCGCTTTACAGAAGGCCGAGAAGATGTTAATGACGATGAGCGTCCTGGAGTTGCAACCACGTCAACAAACGAAGAAAACATCGAAACAGTGAAGAAAATGGTTTTGGAAAATCGTCGAATCACTATTAGGCACGTTGCAGAGGATGTTGGTATATCAATCGGCTCATGCCATGTAATTTTCTCGGATGTTTTGGGCATGAAACGTGTGGCAGCGAAGTTTGTTCCGAAATTGCTAAATTTTGACCAAAAGCAGCGTCGCATTAGTATCGCTCAGGAGTTGTTGAATGACGTCAACGACGATCCAGATTTGCTCAAAAGGGTCATAACTAGTGATGAAACTTGGGTATTTGGTTATGACGTAGAAACCAAGGCCCAATCATCCCAATGGAAGCGGCCAGAAGAGCCAAGACCGATCGAACGTGAAGGTTTTGCTCACTGTTTTCTTCGATTACAATGGCGTGGTGCATCATGATTTCTTGCCAACAGGTCGTACGGTTAATAAGGAATACTACAAGGAAGTTATGCAACATTTGCGTGAAGCAATACGGCTCAAACGATCGGAATTGTGGAAAAACAAATCATGGATTTTGCATCACGATAATGCACCAGCTCACACATCAATGCTTGTTCGTAATTATTTGGCCAAAAACAACACCGTAATCATGCTTCAACCACCGTATTCACCAGATTTGGCTCCCTGCAACTTTTTTCTATTCCCGAAACTGAAGAGACCAATGAAAGGAAAGCGTTTTGCCACAATTGATGAGATAAAGTCAGAATCGAGGAACGAGCTGATGGCCATACCGAAAAGCGCATTCCAGAAGTGCTTCGAGGATTGCAAGAAGCGCTGGCATAAGTGCATTATATCTGAGGGGATTACTTTGAAGGGGAGAAAATGTATACTTATGAATAAATAAATACTTTTCGAAAAAATTCGAAATTCACTTTTTCTTTTAAACACATCTCGTACAGTTTCACTATACAGTTTTACTGTACAGTTTTTCTATTCAGTTCACTATGCAGTTTCACTATACAGTCTCACTATATAGTTTCACCATGCAGTTTCACTATACAGTTTCACTATGCAGTTTCACTATACATTTTCAGTGTACAGGTTCACTATATATGTAAAACACTAATTATTTACATACTTTCATTATTTCTATATTCTTACCTTTACTTTATTTAATTTTTTTTTACTCATTTAGTTATCTTCTTTATATTTGTTTTTACCATACAGTTTCACTGTGGCTGTTAATTATTTACATACATTTGTAATTTTTAAAATTGTCGTAATGTTTTAGTATATTTAACTTCAATTAGTTGAAACATTTTATATTTTTCGTCTTAAATGTATTCGTTTTCACTACAGAGTTTTTCATATTAACGAGCACTCCTTTCCTAAGTACATACAAGCAACAGGAAACAATATATGTTGCACAAATCTGTAAATTATGTAACAAACCAATAAAAAAGAATCCTCCCTTTCTCCACTCCAATTAGGGATGCCGTTGTTCCACCGGCTCCGGACAGTTAGGTCTTTTGTGCGGTATTCACATAAAATATAAACAATGCTTTATGGGCCATCAATCGTGTGTCACCAAAAACTATACCCAACTGTTTCAAACCGTCCTCCTTCTAATTACTCTTCTTTACACCCTACAACTCCTAGATTCGGAATGCCATAGTCCCAGTAGCTTCGGATAACTATGGTTAAAAATCATTTACATATTAAGTTCGCCACTTGCGAAATTCATTTCGAATTTCAACCGGACATATTCCGCTGATTTCCGGATCATTCCAGAAAATCACGAAGCGCCGGTTCATTTTCCAAATAGTTGAGCTTTGCGCCGGGGTGGAGTATTTTTAGCATTTAGGCCAGCGGCTCATATTCACCTGGCGTACTGAATAGAAGCTTTCAGCAAATGGTAAAGCATGGGGATCGACCCGCGATACTCAGAGTCATAAGCAAATAAATAATTAACGAGATTTCGTTCGTTCACCGAATTTAAATTTATTTTGGATTGACAATAAAAATGGATTTTATTATTTTATTCTAAAGAACTTTCATCTTCTGTCTGACATCCATTACACATTACATCAATGATTTTGTTGGAGATTGAATAGTATTTTTTGTAACCTCGTGATAGCTTTTTTCGCCTGAATGCAAATCGGGTGAGATAATAAGGGTATATTCAGCTATTTATTAGCATTAAAAACAGTCTCTAAACTGACGATGAAACACAAAGCTTTCTGGAAAAGCTGGCTTTCACCAACAGAGTATGGCTAATATAGTTGCGTTGAGGCACTGGAATACATACTTCCTTTATGGTTTAGTACAGCTATATTTACTTTTATTCATTCGACGGTCCCGTGGTTGAGTGACTACGATCCTTGGAAAATCTGGATATCGCGGATTCAAATCCCGGCGTGCGTAACGAAATTTTATTTGAATAAATTGTGTTATTTCACAGTTCATTAGTTTAAAATAATATGTAGTATATTTGCGGTACGTTCCAGAGTGGTAGATACTTTCAGTATAGCCTTGGTGAAAGACCACTATTCAGAATCAAACCGTTGCTTGAAATGGCTTTTGCCGTATTCGGTGACCAGATCTAAATAGCAAGGTACTTCCCCACCTTCCTCTCCACTCACAATCCCAATTAGGGATTCTATAGTATCACTGGCTCAACAAAAAAAAAAACAAATAAAAAAATCGTTTTTATGATATATTTGTCTGTGCACCTTGCAATATAATTAAAGAATTTCAATTTAAAAGGCGCGTATGGGTGCCGGCGCCCCGGGAACCATTTATTGGATAACCAACATCTCTACCATAGGTCACACCAAGTGGTTCATTACGTTTGGTGACTTAGCAGAGGTATCTGGGTTCACGGGGTGAAGTTTATACAGGCATTGGCAGCGGACCGTCTGCTTATCAACTACGTGGTTGACCGGACCGGGAAAGGCCGTCTGAGGAAGACCCCCTGAGATCTCCAGCCGGACTCTCGTCCCGTCGCCTTGCACGGCAGTGAGGGGATGGATTAATACTTTTGTCATTCCTGGACACACCGACCTCCAAATTCCTACCCACCCCTCATAACTTTTTCTTTTCCAGAACTTTTTCTAGTTTTATTTTTTTCTAAAAAGACCCTTCACACATTTATTTTCCTCACAGCCTCCTGTTTGGAGTTAGTGTTAAAAAAGACAATATTCGAAACCCTTCAAAAGGCTTTATCCATGTAAGTTGATAAGATATAGTGTTCAATACAGAATATTGTGGAACCTGAAAAATCATGAAAATTTTTAATCTAATTTTAAATTGACCTAGTTATGCAGAGAGCATCCAACGCAAAAAAATGAAAAAATTGACAATACAAATGCATATCACGGCATTTGGAAAGTGCATATGTATAATTGTTTTTTCTTTACAAAAAAATAAAAATATATTGTCTATGTTAGCGTACATTTTATTTTTTAAATATTTTCGATGAAACGTTGAACTATCAAAGAGTGTTATGAAGCAAGTCCCTAACAACTAAGATTAACAAACTATCCCGGAATTACTTTAAAGCAGGAAACTTCTTTTGGCATTTGGGTCTAGCGCAATTTTAGACGTTCGTTTAAAGACGCGAGGAACAACCCTGAGGGGGTAGGGGGGCTCAGACAAAGAGTCGAGAGCCCATTTTAGTTTCGAGAGCCAAGCCACCCAGTCGTCCGATCCTGAGCCCAAAAAAAACGGTATCGTTCCAGATTTTACTTATTTATTTCCCTTCCTTTTTGCTAAAACAGAAATAATCAAGAAACAGTCAATATTTTCATTCTACCCTTAAAGATCTAAAGGCGTCCACAGAAAGGTTAAAGCTTTTCCTAGAGCATTAAAATCAAGCTATCCCAAATATATGCAAGGTATTATTTATAGCAAAAGAGAATTGTTTTATTTGAATTCCCTATTCCTAAATTTACTTATATGTATGTGTTTTTATTTAAAGCGGTGATTTCTCAAATTGTCTGTCAACGAACTGAGAACACGATTTATAAATATGTGTATCTTTATATACATCTATATGCCCCGAGATAGAGCTAATCGGGAATATTCTATATAGTAGATCTATTGGTGAACTTTACTAAGATTACAAATTAAAATATCCTTACGAACCAGATCGAGAGATTCCGCCACGTTACACGAGATAAATTAGTAATTTGTTCTATGTGGGTTGGATGCGTTCTATGAAATGATATACGAGGAAAATATATCTATTTATTTAAACTTTTTAGAAAAGCAACCGTGACGCGACTTTGACAGATGTTAGTCTATATATATGTATATATAAAAACAAAATATTACAGAAAAAAAACATGCTTTAAGTGACCATGAACTAAATATTCCAAAACTTTCAAGTTGTTTGAACATTTTCTACGAAGCTCTATTTTGATACTTTTAAAACGTACATGTAGAAAACATTCAACCCACTTGAATGTCTTCTGAATAAACAAAAATTGCGTAAAATGAAACACATAAAAAATTCAAAATACGTTCACCCCACATTTATGATTTCTAAGAAGTATATAGACGTAGTTAAACTTATTCACTGAATGCATCACACGTCACATCACTTGGATGTTTTCTTACAATATTATCGTTTGTTCATATTTTGCAAGCTAAAAACAGCAGAAAACTTTGAAACCCCATAGGAGTTTTTTTTTCGTCAAATTAAGTCTAGTATCTGCAATGTGGAATAATATAAAATTGAAATAACAAAAACATCTATTGCATTTGAAGCTTGGACGTCTTTTAGCAGATAAAATTCTCATATTTAGTTGGAAAACATGAAAATGTCGATTTTGGGTTGAACGCTTTCTGCATAACTACATCGAAATAAGGTTACAAAAATTTAAAAAAAAAGCTTGTTCGTCTGTTAAATCAGGATTTATGAATCGGTCATTTATGTTGAGATGACAATTACTAGTTAATCACCATCCAGATGCGTCTGGGTTTCAAAGCTTTTTTCTTTTCTATAAACTAAGAAATAATTTATTTTTTCGAAGCTGCATAGCTCATGATAGAAATTGTGTTTACGATAAAAAAATACCTTCGTTTACCTAAAAATTCCCTATAAAAACCTGTGGAAATTGTTTGACCCCAGAGCTCACCTTTCGAGAGTTCATATTAATTTGAACAAATTTGTTATCTGTTTCACGATGAAAGGGATTGGTTAAAATTGGTATTAAATCGATGTAGTTTAAAACAAATTGCTCGTTTATTATATAATAAGTAAACGCTTTTTACGAATATGTAATAACTTTTGGCAATCTAGAAATTTGAATTTGAATCTATTTTTGAATCTAGAAATAGGACAAGATTTCAAAACCTGCCTTTTTCTGTACGAAACCAGCATAACTCTACGTAATATGAACGGTTTTTTAATCAAATTAATTAGGAATAAGAAAGAAGAAAGAAATATTTTGAGTACACCACTACCTAATATATAAATATCAACATGTTTCTGAAACGAACTCCCTCATCAGGATAATAATTGCTTTTTTGGTTATATTTAAACTTTTTTTTTTAAATTTTAATATAATAGTCATAATATTGTTTTATTACCTTTTATATATAACTGATAAAAAAATAATCATATCCTTACTGAGATTTTCCGTGCTGACGATTTCATTTACAAAATATAAAATTAAATTAAATTAAATTGATGTTATTGCTGAAAAAAAATCTATTTTAATGGGAGGTGTTTTAAGTGCAGTTAAGCGGTTTCGGTGTTAGTCTGTATTCGGGACTAACGTATTTTCAATTTCAGATTTTCCTATGTAACGTATCCAGTGTTTTATTTGATTTTATAATTTATTATTTTGTATCCATTTTTAAATGAGAGCGGGGTTTTGTTATAGAGTTTAATATCACAGTATTAGAAGCTTGTTTGTCTAAATATTGTGTTCGTGGTTGCTTGTTGGATTTATTTTTGAACTGAGATCTAGTGTTTATAACATGTGTGTGTTGTTATTTTATAAAAGTGTTGTTTTACATTTACAATTTTTTTGGAATTATTTTTTTAAATAATTACTTACCCACTTAAATCAATTATAGTTAATTTTTGTTTATGTTCATAATTTATGTTTATTATTCGTCTATATTTTCATTGTATACTGTTTATTATAATGATTTCGAAACATGTTGATATTTATATATTAAACGAGAGTTTAAAAAAAAATATTATTAATTTTATTAATAATGATAACATAAAAGGTTTCTTTTATTACGTTTTGGACCTTACCTCTGGTCTAGAGCCCTGAGTTCCTAAGAAAATCTGGTCTACGAGTATATCTGATGGTTTCCCCCAACTGAGAGAACAATTTACAATCTTTCGAAAACAGATAATAGATGAGAAACCTCTTTGTTGTTCCAGTATTTTAAAGAAGATTTCTGTGAGGATCCAGCGTCCTTCAAAACGGATCTGTGTCAGGATATAAGGAAAACGCTTGAACAAAAAATAGTTACATAACTTGGTCTCCGTCTGACCCATACTGGTTCTTTTAACTCAGACCCTCTGTACAAATCCTCAAAGACAATGTTGCCTTGGGAAAACCTTTGCGTTTCCCATATAAAGTCCTCTAGTAAAAGGAGATACTGTTATCCTTGAAAAAAATTAATGAAAATAGTTAGTAGGTAATTCAGCGAGCTTTACTAAAAAAACTTTTCTAGTCAGCGTTAAATCCATTGCGGATTTCAATTTTTGGAAATTTTTATTTTATGGAAATTAATTCTAATAGTATGACTAAAAACCTTTATAAACTTTGTCCCACTTGTTTACTACCAGTCTGAAGTCTTGAGAAACTATTGAAGAATTTGGATCAATCTAAAGCTATAATTGGAACAGAGTTATAAAGCTTTTCAATAAGAAACTTTGTAGACTTATTTAAGTAAATATGATTTTTGTTTTATTATGGAGCTAGATTTATAATTTTGTGGATTATCTAACAATGGACGGATTTGTTCAATGAAAAGATTTTATATAGCCTTTTTTGTTTTTAATAAAGGCAAAATTCCGTTTTCACCAATCTTGTTTATTACATCATGTTACGTATTCTGTGACTCTTTAGTATAATAGAGTATTGCGGCCTCATAAATTACGGTAAAAGGACGGAGGTTAACCAATTACCCGTGTGTAAATTATTAACGGATTAATTTGTATGGCGATGATGTGGCGGCGAAGATATCAACATGAAATATGGGGAGTATGAACCCACGATTAGGAACCTACCTACGTGTTATGATACCATCATATTATATTATTTTTATTGCCTTTTCTTAGCATTCGGGGTTCCAATACTTCCATTTGGCTCTTCTTAGCGTCCCTACCTTTCCCTTCGTTGACGAACTCGGTTCAATCTCAGTCTCTTCTTGCATAGCTTCTGTATGTGTCTTCAGTTTAGTCTGAGTCAACTAACCTGGACCCGGAAACGCAATGTATTTTTTTTTAAATTGTGCGCTTTGAATTAATTTAATAATATTTCAGATATTATTACATTTTAATTTTGACGTTACAAAAGCAGTTGTTGGAGGTTTCGCACATCTTCATATCTTTCATCACAAATCTTTAATTTTTACATGGTTTGTTTAAAGGGTTTGTTTGGTTTTTAATGATGCTATTTATTACATACCAAGTAATTTTTTGTTGTTGTATTATTTTCAAACTTTTAAAATAAGAATCTATTATAGTTTTGTTGTTTTCAGTTATAGTTTTTTTACAATTATAATGTTTCGTATCTTAGTAAAATCTATTTTCAGTAAAAGGTAGTGTAGTTATTTTTTTTAAATGGACATAATTTATTTTATTAACGTTTTTAATAATAGTTTTCTTTGTATTTATTATAACGGAATTCCAATAATAGTTTTTATTTATTAAGTAATCGGATAATCAAACACACGTATGAGTTGTCACACTTTTTCAAAGGCATATGACGTCATTAAAGAATGAACATAATTAATTATTAATTAGGTTAGGATATTTTCTTACCGCAGTTTGAAAATGGCCTTGAACGTCGAAACAGCTGTCACAATAATAAAAACTAAAAATACTTACAGAACTTAATACTAACATTACTAAACCTGATTCACAGTAAATTAAAAAAAAAAAGTTAACGGAGTTCTACTAATTGAACTCAAAAACAATTAACTGTTTATTGGATAATTTACAAAGTGTACAACCACTTTGATTCGAGATTTTCTTTCAATATCCTTTATATACTCGTACATATATATTAAGATGCTGAGTCCGAATTATTGTTTGTAGAAAAGGGATTTTGACGGATATCCTCGTGTAGTCTCTCATAATCAGTTTTTGTCTATTTATACGAAGATTTTTGTGACGAGGTTTTTGTAGTGTATATTATGTAGTACCACATACAAGTATAGAGTATTTATCATAACACCTTCAAAAGAAATTAACATTTGAAACGAGTTGAAGTACAATTAAACAGGTATATCTATAAATTTCTTTATCAGACAAGCTTTTTAGTGAAAAGAATTTACCCTGGCAACGAGTAATATCCTAGCAGCGCGGATAGGTATATATTAAGGAACCTGCCTGCTTTTCCATACAACCAGAGAAGTACCAAGTAGTCCTAGTACTTACATACCCACGCGGCCACGTATCTAATTTACTTTGTGCCTTTTGAAGACAATAAATGACTACAAACAACTTGATGCCATTGTACACTGTATAGTCCATTGTGCTGAATAAAGAGCTCCGCACTTGTCGAAACAAAGCACACAAAACAAATCAGTGACCATTGTTTTTGGCGAAATGCAAATGTGATATTCCGGCCCAGTCATTGCCATCGGGCCCGGTCGTGTCGGCGGGTAGTCGCTTTGGGAACAGGATATTAGGGTATATGGTATAGAAATAGGGAACACATAATGAATGAGATGAATATGGACTGAAAATATCTTGATTATTCTACTGATTACAATTAATTTTAATGTACGTACGCATGTGAAATCAAATATATTGAGATTGTCTCCTGCACAAAAAAATCGTGTTTTTCGTAAATGTATCATATTAATTAAAGCATTTAAAAAAATACCGAATAGTAGGTATTGAAGATCTATGCAGTCAAAATGTATAATTTAAAAATAAATAAAATTGTAAAATTTTGCTGGTCGTCCGAGAGGCGTGTGACGTTACGGTACATAAAATAACTGTTGCGGCAGTATGGGGTACTACCAACCGAAATGTCAACTGTACTGAATTGTGTCTCGTGACGTCAGAGATATCGTAAAACTAATTTATTTTACCGTCGTTATTAAATCTTTGAATATTATAGGTCTTCTTTAAAAAATGAGGGATGACCACATTGAAGGAGATTTGGAGATTTATTATATCTTGACAATAAAATCTTGCCAAACTTCTTCTGTGGACTGTCGGTAAGTATATATCGACAACGTTTGTATTTGGATATATTTGAAGATATTTTTAAAGGGTATATAATATAATGTTTTCGTGTATTAGTGTTTTCTAATATATGTGTCCTGTGCGTGCAGCCATCATTAGTCAAGTCATACCATCTCAGCCCAAAACATTGTAATTTAATTAAGTTTTAATCTGGAGTGCCCTACCAGGTAAGTATGTTTTCTGTATATGTACATAATAAGATTAACCCTAACAAGTAGTATTTGTACAGCGCCCTTGAGGTGATTTTTCACAAAAACGACGATATATAAATCGTCCAAGTATTATTAATGATGTTCGTAAATCGTTTAAAAAATTCACAACGGTTACTAAATTCTAATATTTGATTTTCATTTCACTTTTAATACGGGTATATAAATTTGATTATTTTATGTTTTTGACGTTATCCTTATTTTTAAATAACCAATACCCAATCAGAGTATGAAAAACGAATTTTATTAGATTTCATATAATCGATTGAACTTGATCCTTTATTATTGAAGCGTAGTAGGGCGGATAATGGTTATTATCTATACCTCCAGTAGTTGATAACTTAGTATGTTGAACCATAAGTGACGTAAAATAAAAGACATGTAATGTTTATTAATTGATAAACTAAAGTTTTTAAGACCATATTTTTGTGCATAGCGCAAAGGGTAGCGCCAGCGACATTTATCTTTGCTCGGAAGGTTTTTTTAAATTTGGATGAGTGTTTCAGGCTAATAATTATTGTTTATAAAAATAATTGTTACCCTTTGCGCTATGCACAAAAATCTTGTCTTAAAAACTTTAGTTTATCAATTAATAAATATTTGACAAGTCAAAACATTTTTCACCAATAAAATGAAGACATAATTTGTCTCGACGCCACCTATTGAGGGATTTAGCCGTTACAAGCCTTCCTCATACTAATAAAGTTGGTTGTTTACAGGTGAAATATAATAAAAAACCGTAATTATTGAATGAAACACTAGTATATATTGATTAACTTGGCGGGTTTGCGATAAGCCGACGTAGCTCAATGGTAGAGCATCTGACCGGATATTAGAAGGGTGCAAGTTCGAGTCCTGCCGGCGACATTTATCTTTGTTCGGAAGGTTTTTTTCAATTTGGATGAGTGTTTAAGGCTAATAATTATTGTTTATAAAAACATGTAATGTTACTTACTAAAAATATCACTAGTGTTCAGAATAGTATTCACAGCTCTCAACGCACAGGTGATCCTGATCCTCGGCATTGGGGAAAATACAGAAGTGTTTCAAAAACCTTTATATCATAGAATTTGTCTCTTCTTTCATTTTTTTTTGTATAAATGCTGGATAAGTCAAGAAATGCGCCTAAGGAGAAAGTATGCCGAATACTAGAAGGTAAAACAATTACTCGGAAGATAACAACTTACAGTTTTGAATATTGTTTAGTATCATGGTATTTTAACTTGAAGGAAATAATTATTTATTTTAACCACTTTATAATATTTATACATTGTCGACCGGAATCAGTTGATCTCCTCGTCCTTCATTCCTCGTCCAGAACCTAATCATAATGTGTCTGTATTTTAATTTAGTTCATATGATTACAGTCCCGAAGAAGGTTGAGATCCACTGAAACCAGTCGACAATGTATACTCGTATATAATATAAAGAGGTTTAAAACAAATATTGCTTTCATTTAAGTATAATGTCAAGCCACAAATTGATTGATTTCTTCCATTATTTATCATTTTAATGTTATTCTTTGTTGTAACCATTTTTAGTTTAATTTAGCATTGTAATTGCACCCTTATGTTAAAATTAACCCAGTGTGAACTCAAACAAAAACAACCGTGAATAATGGAAAGTATTGTTGTACTTACCTATGCTTTCAAATGTCAAAACTTATAGAATCGACAACACCGTTCATCCATTATTATTTTTTCACGAAATCGTCAGTAAATAGCAAACAGAGTGGAAGATACTCTCAGTATCGCCCTGGTGAAAGACCAACATTCAGAATTGAAACGTTGCTTGAAATGGGTTTTAGCCGTGTTTGGTGACCAGATCTGAATAGCCAGGTATTTCCTTTTTTTTCTATTTTCCTACCTTCCTCTTCCCCTTCTCCTTCCCCTCCCCAATACCTTCTGCCTCACAACATTCCCCAATTGGGAATGCAATAGTCTCACTAGCTCCAGACGGTTGGGAGCAGTTGGGACTCTTGTGCGGTATTCATATTAAAAAAAAATTAAAAAAGCCTACAGTAATTTACTGTGAAGACATTTAAACCTTGTTAGAACATTGTTATATTGATCACAAATATAAACATTGTTTACAGCCAAGTGTTTTCTTAAATTAATTTTTAGCAATCGCATTTGCTCTAACCTTTTTCGTTTATGCAAATCATTACCATAAAGTCCAGAATTTACAACAGACACATTAAGATAAAAGACACCGCATCCACTGGCAGACAGGTCGCCCCATTTAGCTGCTAAACGCAAAATAGGGCGACCTGTCTTTACGTGTAACGACCCCTTGCAACATGGCATAAGGTACTTTGATAAATCGCTGGAGGAATAGAAGGAAATTCCTAAAGACAAAGACAAACAAGTCAACACAAAAAATACGGACGATTCGGTCTTCGAAATCAGTGATTCACAAGAAAAAATAGAAGGAAAAAACAAAATTTAAAAAATAAAAGGAATAAGGACCGTGGCTTAATCTACCCCATTATCCATTAGCCCGTCCTACATTCTTATATTCCTGTATACCGGCTGACTAAAATCCAACCTCCTACCAATCCTCGGAGCACATATTCCAAGTCGTAGTACAAAACATTGTCCCCTGGTACACCGGTCGCACCGAGACAAGAGTGCTCCTGACGGCGTTGTATCGTATCTCTGGAATTTTTTTAAACTCTATTTTGATACAAAGTGCGTCTTACTTTATTTAGACAAACTTACTTTGGCAAGATGTGCATTTAGTAACTACAAAAATAGAACAAAACAAAACTGTAATTTAACAAAAAGATTGGACAAAATCGCAGTGCGTATCTTTCGATTTCTTTATATAACAACCCTATTCTCCATTGCATTGCACAACCCCTATATGTAGCCGGGAATAAAAATATTATTATTATTATGTTAGGCTTCGGGTTCATGTATAGGGTGCGCCATAAGTCTTTGCACGTTTGAAAACTAAATGAAGAGAAAACTACAAGTCATGTAAAAATGTATGTTTATTTTAATAAAAGTAGCAAAACAGGAAAATTATTCCTTAAAAACAATGTTGTCTAAATATCCACTATCGCACTGATAGCATTCTTTGAATCTGGCACCTATGTTTTAAAAAAACTGTTTGCCAAAGGTGTACGGAGCATTGGATGATCTCTTGACGAATATTTGACTTTACTGTGTCTGAACTTGACTGGATTTCGCCTCTTCGTGATATCAGTTTGTTAAGGAACATATCTTTCAGCAGCGTTATAGTCACATTGGATGAACAGCAAGTTGCCTCATTTAAATGCGTCTAGTCCTGTTGTTGTCAATCCATTTCAATTTTTGATTCATAGTTGATCTGAGTGTGTAATGGTCTAACCATCATCATTTTCTTTTAATAGAACCCTGGAAAATATTTTTTTTTTATATGCATAACTTTCATGCTAGAAAAGCTTAAGGGAGCGACATCTATCGACTTGTGGAGAGTTTGATTACAGTGAATTATAATCCAATAATTTTGATTCATAAAACTCGTTGCAACATAAAACCACGAGATGGCAGTGAGAAGAAGGCGTTCCCTCTTATAAATAAACATCACAGGATTGGGTGAAATCAACGAAAAAGTTACCAATCAAACGAGCGTTTTACATAAACAACAATTAGTGGTGACAGGACAAAGGAAATATTAATTATTTATGTGAATCGAAAGGGTTCAGATCAACGGCCTATAATGTAAACATTTCACTAGCGGTCGAACAGGATGAGAAGAGGTCGTGAACTTTAAAGGAAACAATGGGAAATGCAGAGATGAATAACCATTGAAAATGGAAGTAGGAAGTAAAAATAATACGCAAAATGTTAATTACAAATAAAAACTACAAAGTGATGATTTATCTTGCACGGGGAAAGGTGTGTTTGCATTAGAATTTAGACAGAGAGGCGTGTCATGTAAGGTTAAGCGGAAAAACAACGAATTAGAGAAAATAATTCAGAGAACAATAGCTTCAACAGATGAAAAAGGGGAGAAACAAGAATTATACAGTATGGAAACTTCGGCAAACTTAAGAGGCGATTTAGGCGAGACTAATGTGAAATGGGAGTACAATTTTCTAATTTCAGGAACGTAGATAATTACAAGGGAGTGAAACTAGGCTGATTTTAGGTGATAAAAGGTATTAATTGAGTAGATTCGGGACATCAGATATTATGAAAATGTAGATGAAAAATGTATCAATCAATTATAAAATTTAAACTGAAGGAATTCAATAGAAATATTGAGATATATGGACTACTACTTTGAATATAGTTCGATACATTGAGGTAAAATTTTGAGGTTGTCAATGACTAATGTAAACAAGGCGACAAGAATTGTTTATTTAAGCGACCAGATGAACATGAAACTCAGGTGATAAAGAGACAAACAAACAATTAAGTTTATACAGGGAAGATAGGAATATTTATTTAAGGAAAAGTAATAAAAAATAATGAGTTTTCGATAAACTCTGATTTATATCGGTTTTTTACAAAAGTAATGGTTATTACCCATAATAATAAGTAAGCTAATGTGATATTGAGTTAGAGTGGAATGGAGAAAGGGGAGTGGCCAGGAAAGAAGTGAACGAACTCATATCTGGAGTTTGGGGTAGGTAAATCGCAGGTAAACG